>ML785160.1:397638-408613 GCA_009831015.1 Picea engelmannii
TACCATTATACATCAAACAAACTTGGATCCATTACCCAAACCTTTGTGCCACCAGAATTTTCTACCAGACTTTCTTCAAGGGTTGACATCAATGAAAGCCAACCCAAATAATCAACAATCTCCCCCTTTGGCATTGATGGAAAAAATGTTATGCAATACTAAATTCATATCACTCATGCTCCCACGGTGACCATCACTCCCCCTGGAACCATGTCTATGTGTTCTCTCTACAAGAATTTACCTTTGCATCTCATAAATCTCTCCCCATTTGTCTTCAATGGAAAAAAGTATATTTCCATCTAGGGTTGCTCCCCCTGACTGAAATCTTCCTGAAAATGATGTACCAACATGAAATATCCTCTTTATGGTGCTTCTGCGTGTAAATATAAGACATATAAGATAAGCATTCAAAATAATTCATTTTGGAGTAGAAATTACTTCGAGTCTCTGGCAAAGATACTGAAAGGCTTCTCATGGAAGCGGTTTTGTAAAGATGTATGCCAATTGTTCTTTTGTGCCCACATATTCAACTCTTATTTTCTTCTCTCCAACATGTTCCCATAGAAAGTGATACTTGATTGGAATGTTCTTTCTCTTGGTGTGCATCATCGGGTTCTTTAAGATACTGATGGTGCTTGTATTATCACAATAAATTGGAATGAGCTCATCATACTCAACCTATATATATATCAAAGTTTGTTTCATACATAGAACCTATTTACAACATCCTACTGCTGCAATATATTATTCTTTGGTTGTAGATAAGGATATTGATGATTGTTTCTAGCTTATCCAAGATACTAAACACTCACCCAAGTAGAACAATGCTCCACTGGTCTTGCTTGAAATCGTGCTACATGTCCAACTTCCTTCATTACATTTGGTCTATATGTTGTCACATATAGTAAGCTACCAATCATTGACCTATATTTCCTCTGGTCTGTAAACTTTGAATCATCATATTTTCTCAACTTGCAACTGGTTTTCATAGGAGTGGTAATTGGTTTGCAATATTCCATTCTGAACTTCTTTAGCATTTCTCTGATATACTTAGTTTGAGAAATAAAAATCTCTTCGTTGCTTTGATATATATCAAGACCTAGAAAAAAGGATAGTTCTCCAAGTAATCACATTTCAAATTCATTATGCATATCCTTTGCAAATTTTTGTCTTAACTTGTCATCGGTACTTCCAAAAATAATATCATCAACATAAACTCCAATTAATGAAATATTGTCTTGAACTACCTTGATGTAGAGGTTGTTGTCTGAACTTCCTTTTCTGAACACTTCCTGTTGTAGATATTTATCCAGTCTAGAGTACCATGCTCTAGGAGCCTATTTTAGACCATACAAGGCCTTCTTCAATTTACACACATAATCTGTGTTCTATGACAACTGAAATCCTTCTGGTTGTTCAATGTAGACTTCTTCTTCAAGCTCCCCATTCATAAAATATGATTTCATGTCCATCTGATACACTTTAATACTTGGAGCATGCATAAGCTAAAAGAAATTGGATTTCTTCCATTCTGGAAACTAGGGCAAATGTCTCTTCAAAGTCGATTCCTTCAACCTATGTGTATCCTTTACATACCAATCTAGATTTGTTCCTTGTAACTTTTCCATCTTCATTCAATTTATTTATGAAAACCCACTTTGTGCCAATCACGTTCTTATTCTTTGGTCTTGGAACCAATTCCCAAGTGTCATTTTTCTCTATTTGATCCAATTCTTCATCCATGACCTTATTCCATAATTCATCATTGTTGTCCTCTTCAAAAATGTTAGGTTCTATCATAGATAAGAGTGTTAGGTGCATTTGTTCTGGTGAACATATTCTTATTCTAGTCTCAACTCCTGCATCTTTCTTTTCGATAATATGATCTCAAGGATGATTCTTCTATACTCGTTTTCTAGGTTTCTTTGGAGGCACTTGTTGAACTTTCTCTTCTACTTTTGTTTGATCCTCTTCATCTTCCCCTTCTACTTCCTCTTCATCTTCTTCTTCTTCTTCGTAAAGTTGTTCCATTGATTCATTTTCTTCTTCCTTTAATTCTCTTCCACATGTTTCATCAATTGTTACATTGATGATTTCCACAACTTTGTTCAACCTCAGATTGTAACACTTGTATACTTTCCTTGTACTTGAGTAACCAACAATTACTCCTTTGTCCACACGAGTTTCAAACTTTCCCATTTTACCATATTATCTTTTGATGTAGCATTTTCTTCCAAATACTCTGAAGTGCTTCACATTTGTTGGTCTTCCTTTCCATAGCTCGTAGGGAGTTTTGTCAATGTTGTTTTTGAGAATTACTTTGTTTTGAATATGAAATGTTGTATGCATTGCATGTGTCCAAAAAATATCTATCAATTTGGAATCCATTAACATTGTTCAAGCCATTTCCTGTACTATCATGTTATTTATTTCAACAACTCCATTTTGTTGAGGTGTACTAGCAACAAAGAATTGCTTTTTTATTCCATGCCTTCTACAGTAGTCCATAAATTCCTTTGAAGTGAACTCTCCTCCATTATCAAATCTCAAACATTTGATTTTTGAATCCATTTCATTTTCAACCATTTCCTTGTAGACCTTGAAGTTTTCAAATCGTTTGACTTATTCCTTAGAAAACAAACTGCAGTCATTCTTGTATAACCATTAACTCATAACATAAAGTATTTTTGGCCTTTTAAAACCTTTGTTGTAGTTGGTCCAACTAGATCAGTATGCACAATTTCTAGTGGTCTTGTCGTTGAATATTCCTTTGATTTGAAACCGGTATTTGTTTGTTTTTCTTGTTGATAATGCTTGCATAAAGTTTTGGTTTTTTTTGTGATCTGGGGCACTTTTCTAACTGCTTCCTTTTTGTTGAATTTGACAATGTTATCAAAGTGTACGTGACCCATTCTTTTGTGCCATATCCAACCTTCATTTTCCTTTCCTAGACAACACTTTTCATTTCCAATTTCACTTAATACATATATGTTGCTTGAAGTTCTCGCAGTTGTTGCAATCAATTTTCCTTAACCTTCTTTTATTATCTCTCACTTTTTTGAATCGAAAGTAATTTTATGACCTTGGTCACACATTTTACTCACACTCAGAAGATTATGTTTCATATCTTCTACTAGTAGAACATTTTCTACCTTGGTATTCTTGTTTCCAATTATGACTATGCCTTTTCCAATGATTTTAGTTGAATCATCATGACCAAAGGAGACTGATCCATCTCTTTCCTTTCTTAATGTAAGAAACTTGTCTTTATCACCTGTCATGTGTTTTGAACAACCACTATCAACATACCAACCATGTTTCTTCTTCTTAGCTTGTAGAGAGAGTGTGCATTCTTCATTTTTATACTGATTTTTCTTTCTTATCCATGTTCTCTTCTGAGGTTCCTATCTGTGACTGTTTTTGTTTTGTTGTGGTTCTCTACGAGGGACTGTCGTTCTACAATATTTGGCCATGTGTCCAAATTTGTTGCACTTGTAGCATTCCACTTTAGTGCTTAATGATTCAAACATGTTGTAGCTTCTTCTCTATGTTTCACTAGGCCTTCCTGGATAGCCATTTTGTGTATGAATTTGAAAGTTGTTTATGTTCCTTCTATTAGCTCTGCAATTTACATCTTTTTGTCCAAAATTATTGCATGCGTAACATAAACCAAAAAATATAGTTTGATACCTTGGAGTTGAGGATCTTCTGAAATTATTTACTCTTATGAATCCTTCTTCTTCCTGAGGCCTATTTGTTTATGTCAGTCATTAATTCTGAAGTTTGAATCTTTTCGGTGGAGGAGTGTCTATGTAATCTTCTTTGTAGATCTTCCTATCCCTTTTGATTGTTTCTGCATAGATTTTTGGGTATGTTTCTTTTTCTTTTTCTTTGGAGCTTGATCCCTTTTCTTTCTGATTGTATGCAAGTATGAACTTGTCATGATAAGGCTTTTGACTTCTGATAATGTCATCCAAAACTTTTGAGTTGTTCTGCATATTTTTATTTTGAAGATCCTTTGTTAATGTGAAAATATTTGCTTCCAAATTTCCAATGACCTATCTCTTTCTTCTAATTTTTATTTGAGTGCTTCTTCAATTATTTTATCTTCTTCTATTTGAACCTTCAATTTCATGATCATTTGTTCTAGTTCATGAGTCTCTTCTTTCTTGTCTAGTTCTTCTTGTAGATTCTTGTTTTCCTTCTTTTCTCTTCTTATAAATTCTATGGAACACAACAATTCTTCTCGGTAGTCAACTTCTACATCTTCGTATTATTATTTGGTGTCTTTTTTATGAGAGTCTTCTATTGCCATGGATATAACTCTTTCTGTCTCATTGTCACTGACTTCATCTTCATCTAATGAGGAGATGTCTTGTTTGGTGCATAAGCTTTTCTTGAAAGCTTTCTTTTTGGTTCTTTTTACTTTATATGTTTGTTTTCTATTTAAGTAATCCTCATCATTCCTCTTATTTTTCTTATGAGGACATTTGTTATAAAAATGACACATACCATCAAAATTAAAAAAAAAATCAACGGAAGCTTACCTTTATATCTGTCATTGGTTCCCTTGTTCAATCTTCTGACAAAGTTGGCCACTTCTTCTTCATCATCTTCTGAGAAGTCACTGTTGTTGCTATGTTCCTTTTTATTTCCCTTTTTCTTTGACCTTTTGGATTCTTTGAAAGCTACTTCTTTTATATCTGGATTTTCCAGTTCAGTTCTCATTTCATATGCTGTAAAGATTCCATGCCATTCATCCATACTTATTGAGTCTAGATATTTTATTTCTTCTAGTGTTGATATCTTAAGATCAAATATCATAGGAAGATATGTTAGTACCTTTTGAACAATTACATATTCTTCAATTTCTTCTCTCAATCCTATGATTGCATTCACTGTTTCATCGACTCGTAAGAAATAAGATGCAATATTCTCATCTTCCTTCATCTTTAGTTGTTTGAATTGACCTCTGTAAGTTTGAATCTTTGCTGCTTTGACTTTTGAGTCTCCTTCATAAATATTTTGAAGTTTGTCCCAAATATCTTTAGCGGTATTACAATGTACAAATTTGGTATATACTGATTCACTAAGACCATTCAGTAGTGCATTTGTGGATTTGGAATTATTTTGACTGATTTCATTTTTTTTTCACTTGTTGGCGGAACTGTTGGTTCTTTGTATCCATCTACTACTGATTGCCAAATTTCAAATCCCGGTGCCTATATATATGTTTTCATCCTTTTTCTCTAGAATGCATACTTTTGTCCATCAAACTGTGGTATTCTATTTTTATACATGTTGTTGCTATCCATGATCTACCTTTCAATGGTTAAACTGATTTCTGAAGGAACCTGCTCTGAAACCAATTGTTGGATTACTGAGGGGGGGGTGAATCAGTAATAGAGAAATTGAATCCTTTTTAACCATAAAATGAAAGTGTTATATCAATGTAATCATTATCATCCAATAGTTGCAGAGTAAATAAAATATGAACAAATGAGTAATCATACACATACACAACACACCAGTGTTTTTACGTGGAAACCCAAAGCGGGAGAAAACCATAGAATGATTTTTCTTATATGTCTTTAAGAATTACATTCATTGGAAGCAACAACTTCCTTTGTTTTCCAGCTACAACTGGAAGGAAGATCCAACCTCCTAGTTTCTCAGGATACAACCTGAGGGAAGTTCCAACTCCCCAATTCTCTGGCTATAATCAGAAGGAGGATATAACCCCCTATGTTCTCCGGCTACAACCAGAAGGTGCATACAACCACCTGTGCTTGCCTCGTCCAACCACCCTGAAATATAAGTGGAATGATGGAACCACTTTCACACTATCACTGTGGGATATATTGTTGTAAACCTGTACCAATCAACCTGTATCAAACAACCTGTAATCAATATGTACCATACAATGTGCATCAACCATGCACCAACCTATAGCTCAACCTGTACCATCAACGAGTGCATCAACCATGCACCAAATATGTACCAATCATACATCAAATACATGTAAACTATGAATCATCAATATGTACCAACATCATCAACTATACACCTCATGTATGTGCCAACTCATCAAATACTTGTCTCAACCATGTACCCAACATGTACCTCAACCAAAATCCCTCATCAATTTCATCATCCAAATCTGATTTGTAACTATGTAATAGATCTGGTGTATATGATCACATACCTACAAACCTTCCTTAACTTTAACAACAAGAGACTAGCATTTTCATCAAACTTTACTTTAGTGTCACATGACTAATTTTGGATTAGTCAACAACCCCAAATTGAAATAATCATAAATATGTTCTTGTAATGAATAAAGATCTAAAAATAGTACACATTGTTCTTCAGTGTATTTTGTGTAATTCCTCCAGGTTTCACTACTTGGAATCTCTCAGAAAGGGAGTTATAGCAAAAATGGCATCCCTTTTTGAATTTTCGATTATTCTAGAGAGTGAACTTGTAGAGCATGCCCCACACAAAATATTTGTTGTATGGATCTGAAAATGGTACACATAATACTAGAGACTGTAATATAACCAATAAATGTTTTCTTACTAAATTTGGATTTGTTATGAAGAAGTTATGACGTTTTTACCCGAAACACTTGTTTTAGACTAGTTTCAGGACTAGCCACAAACCTTGTTTTCCACGGAATGTAACTCCCAAAATACAACAAACCACAAGTTGAAATGTTTATCACAACTAGTTAGATATGTTTCCTCAACAGACTCCATATTTATCGATCTAAATCATTCTAGAAAAACAATTATTGTGAAAATGGTGATATGACCTGTAAATAACATACCTTAGAAAGCATCATCAAAAGAATTTATCCTCCCTTTAATTTCGACCTTATTTACTTCACCTTCCCTTTGAAATTCGCCTTAGATATCCTTTGGTTACCTCAGTCACTTGTAGATATTCAATATTCTCAAGTGTAATTAAAATGAGAGACCCTTACCTCTTATTTATACCTTTATGTAGCTTCGTCAAGGGGTTACCTTCTAACCATATTAAACCACTTTCCTTATTTAAGTGCTAACCCACTTATAACCACTTATCCACTTAGTAATTTATCCATTAAATTTGCTATTTACATAATTTATCTTGTATCCACTTTGACTTATATTACACTCATAACTTCACTTTATAATTTAAATAATTTATTCTTTTCAATGACTTTGACTACTTTGACCTTTTGGGGCTTCTAGATGACTCATGAGGGTTCTCCAACTTCACATGGACATAAATCTCTAACCGTGAGGAGTTATGTGATGTTCCACATACCACCGGAAATGGCATGACATGTACTATCTATATAGAATAGTCTTTCCTTCAAATATATTAAAACTCATACCATTATACATCAAACAAACTTGGGTCCATTACCCAAACCTTTGTGCTACCAAAATTTCTTCAAGGGTTGACATCAATGAAAACCAACCCAAATAATCAACATGGGTCATCATCTTTTCCATCAATTTTTGTTGCTCATATTAATGACTTGAGCAAACTTTTGTATGATCATTTTAGTCATCTAAACTATCGCTCATTGCAGCAACTATGTAATCAACAGATGGTGACTGGTATTCCTCTTGTTTCATGCAAAGATTGTGTTTGTGTCGGTCGTGTTCTTGACAAACATCATTAGGAAAATTTTGAAAAACATGCCTCTTGGCATGCCTCGGGCCCTTTGTAACTTGTTCACAATGACTTGTGTGGTCCACTTTCTTCTCCTTCTTTTTCCGGGTGCAAGTATTTATTAACTTTCATTGATGACTTTTCCAAACGTACTTTGGTTTACTTCTTAAAACTTAAGAGCAAAGTTTTTGACAAGTTTCTGGCCTACAAGGCCCTTGTAGAAAAACAATATGGACATCAAATTCAAAGGTTATGAACATATAATGGAGGTGAATATGTGAGCAATAATTTTACAAGTTATTTCACTACACAGTGCATCCAAATGCAACACACTATTCCATATACACCACAAAAAAATGGTGTTGTTGAGAGAAAGAATCGCACATTAAAAGAAATGGTTAATTGTATGATCCAATCTAAGGGATTAAGTATAAAGTATTGGGAAGAAGCCATCAACTATGAAAATTACATAGTAAATCGCACTCCCACAAAGGCTCTTAAAAATATGACATCAGAAGAAGCATGAACTAAAGTTAAACTAGATGTAAGTCACTTCTGTGTATTTGGCAGTATAGCATGGGCTCACATTCCTGATGAGAAAAGGAAATAATTGCAGCCTAAAAGTGAGAAATGTATATTTGTTGGTTATTCTGAAGATTTTAAAGGTTACAAACTTATTCAACCAAATTGTAATGAAATTATTATTAGAATAAATGTTAAATTTGATGAAAATCTCTTGGCATGTGAGCCTAATTCGGCAAGTGTGCCTTCTTCATCCTGCGAGCCATCTTCAACATTTGTGCCTTATTTTTTGATTATTCTGGTTTCTTCTTCAGATGATGACAATGAGGATAAAAATTCACCTCCTCCTTCTTAACTTCCTCCAGATGAATCCATTGAACCTGAACCAACACCAACACCACCACTTCCTAGATGGGTCCATTCAACATGAGAAGTAGTTGGTGATGTTGTTGGTGATCCTTCAGATCAATGCCAGACACGTTCTCAGTTCTAGCGAGCCTCTTCTCTTTTGGCTCAATTTTCAGAGACTCATGATCCAAAGACATTTACAGAAGCTTCAGGTCATCTAGATTGGGATACACCAATGAATGAAGAGTATCGTTCTTTAATGGAAAATGATGCTTGGGATCTTGTACCTCTTCCAAAAGGAATTAAAAATTTCAGATGTAAATGGGTTTACATAACTAAGTATGCATCAGATGGAAGTGTTGAAAGACACAAGGCTCAGATAGTTGCCAAAGGATTTTCCCAAGTTGAAGGAATTTACTATAATGAAACCTTCACCCCTGTAGCCAAAATGAATTCCATCCACCTTGTTTTTTCCCTTGCTACCTCACATAAATGGGAGGTCCATCAGATGGATGTTAAATTCACCTTCTTGCATGGGGATTTACAAGAAGAAATATACATTGAACAACCTATTGGCTATGTACAGAATGAATCTAGCCTTGTTTGTCACCTTAAGAAATCTCTTTATGTTATTAAGCAAGCTCCCCGAGCTTGGTATTCCAAAATGGACATCTTTATTATTAAAACCATATTTTCTAGATGCCATTCTGATACTAATGTTTATACCAAGAAAGTAGGAATCCATATCATAATCCTTGTACTTTATGTTGATGATGTTATCCTTACTAGTAGTGACTCAAAACTTTTAAACCATGTGAAAACTATCCTTAAGAAGAAATTTGAAATGACAAACTTAATCTTTTTACAATATTTCCTTGGCCTCCAAGTTTTGCAAATTAATGAAGGAATTTTTCTTTCTCGGTCTAAGTATGCTTGTGACCTTCTTCGTCGCTTTCACATGGAAGATTGTAAACCAACCCCTTCTCCCTTCCAATCTGGAGTCAAGCTTGCTGCCACTTGTACTTCTCCCGAAGTTGATGCCACCTTGTACCATCAGTTAGTTGGTAGCCTCTTATACTTAACTCATACCCATCCTAATATTTCCTTTGTTGTTGGTATTGTTGCCTGGTATATGAAAACACCCCATGTAAGCCATTGTAAAACAACTAAAAGGATACTTTGGTATGTCTGGGGTACGGTTTAGCTCGAGATACATTACACTTCAGGGGGGACTCCTTTCTTGGTTGGTTTACTGATTCATATTGGGTTGGTGACCCAGAATATTGAAAGTCTGCTACGGGTTTTGTTTTTAGCCTTGGTTCAGGACATGTCGCTTGGGCATGTAAGAAACAACAGACTATTGCACTTTATTCAAAAGAAGCAGATTACTGAGCAACGGTAAATGCAAGTCAGGAATCCTTGTGGCTTCGATAGATCCTTTCAGAGTTTTGATTCTAGCAGCAGCATCCGACCAGCCTTTGGTGCAACAATTAGAGTGTCATTAGCGCAACTTCAGACCCAATTCCACATCAGTGCAACAAACAGATCAAGCTACGCATTCACTTCATCAAAAAGATCATTCATGATAAAGTTATTGAAGTGATATTTTCCCCTATAGAAGATCAAGTTATGGATATTGAAAGGATCTTTACCAAAAGGAATCTCATTCAACAAACTCAAAATAAATGCACAATGTTGAGAAATAATGTAGATACTTTCAATAATAGATTTGACAAGTTGGTAAATATGGGTTTACCAACTGTCTTGGGTGAAAAGGGTAAACTTCTTCATTTTCAAACATATAGGTAACATATTTTCAAGGTCAGAGGAGATAATAAGAAGTGTAAGAAAATATCATATGCATGTTAAGTGGGAAAACTATTATGGACATGTTGGTTGATGATTTTTATGTTTTATGTCAGGAGAAAGAGTTGTTTGTTGTTACTCCCATGTATGAAAAGTATACATAATAGTATATTTCATTCATGAAAATGAAGTCATTTAATTATCCATCAAATGAGACGTGGCATCTTCTTCTTCAACTTATTAATGAATAGTTGGATCCAACAACTTCAACAAAGTCAACTACAATTTATGGAATCATTATATTCTTGAATGGATATCATCTTATTTTTTAATGGTTCATTTTATTAATGTAAACGAAAGGATGAAAGATAGATTTTCCAACCAATTTTGGTTGTATACCTTTTTGTATAAAATAAGGAAGTTCGATGTAATAGGGGCTAGATTTTGGAACTTGAGACCTTTTTAAGTTTTAATAAATATCAGTTTTGCAAGCAGTAAAGGGTTCTTGGTTTTGATCTTTGGAATATGTGATCTTTCTCAGTGTTATCACTGAAATTTCGTCCGCGTAGGGCGACAAGAACTCCGCATCGTCAGCACAGAAAAATAGTCGTTCATGGCACAAGGATTAACTCCA
>ML785160.1:422405-439481 GCA_009831015.1 Picea engelmannii
AGAGCCCAACTAGGCATGTAAGCACTCACTTTTTGCCCACACATTGACGAAAAGAGTGCAAACACTCAGTAAATTGTTATTCCTATTTTTCTTCCTTTATTTATTTCAATTGTATATGAGTTGATGCAACAAACAATTATTATGACCACTATTGTCTACATCAAGCATTGGTTAGGGTTATAGATTTCATGGCTTCAATTGTAAGTTAAAATTATGACCCGTTTCTTTAATCTTATAATTTGTTGGTGTTTTGAAATGTAATTTCACATGGACAAATAAAACTTATTTATATTTTTCTGGGTTTTCTTATATCATAGATAATTTTGATATTTATCTTTAGACACATCATTTTATCTTTGATTTTTTTTCCCACTATTCTTCCAATGATAATTTAAATTGTGCCAAATCAATAAGATCTAATCCTTTTATGGTTTGACTATAAATAAAATAGATTTATCATAAAATATCATAGTCGAATCCAATATCATATTCTTTGTTCTTTGAACAAGATTTTAAAATCCAATCACTCGAACTTTAAAATGTCCTTGGCATTGTTTCCCTAGCTAGGAAATATCTCAAGGAATACAACAATTCCAATAAGAACTCATTTATAGTATATGGTCGCATGGAGGACAAGTGGGAAAACACCCTAGTGAATAAGCATTCAAGTTATGAAGAAAATGTTAGTGTCGATTCAAGAAAGAACTAAGATTAGCACCTCTGTATGTTTGAGAAGTGATTTGGGGCTAGAGAGTAATAAATAATTTGAAACTGTACTAAATGGAGGATTTAGCTCTCGAATAAAGAGTCAAAGTAGCTCAAGTGATGAAGATGCAACATGGTTATTCTAACTCTGTACATGTGGGTTTTAGACCGGGGGTTCACCATGAAGTGGTATCAGAGTCAGAGAAAAATATTGCCCCATTTGACTCCATCAAGTGGTATCAAAGTGGAGTAACGCTCTTTGGATTTCTGTAAGAGATACATAATAGGTATTCTCTTTGAGATGGGAAATGTAGATACAATTTTCTCCTTGAAGCAAGTTGAAGAATAGTGAAGTTCTGCAATAGGGAATTTTCAGACGGAGGACAGTTCCAAGAAGTGAAGTTGAGTAGAACTAAGGAAAGTGAACTAGTGCAGGTATGCTATGATAATTAATATTTGGGTTTAATTAACATTGTTAATGTTAGTTAAAAGGTAGCAACGGGAGAGAAAGGATATTGTAGCAGCCATTATAGCCAGTGAATCTATGATAGAGGAAGAAGGGCAAGTAAGGCTCTTAAAGAAGGAGAGAATATTGTGGTAGAAAGAACCTTGTAGCAAGGGATGTTGTAAACACTTCCATATTAATATTGGAAGTAGAGAGGACAATAGAAGTTATTATAAGAGTGTGAGTAGGTGTGGAAGATAAAGAAGAGCATAGGATGCTCAAAAGGATCTAGAGGAGAGAACCTATGATACCAGAAGGTCAATCTCAGTAGAAAGCTTGATGAGGTACTAGGTAGCAGGTGTAGAGGCTTGATACAAAGGAGGCTTGAATCATATCACAGTGGGTATGTAATATCCCAAGGCCGAGCCCCGGTTGTAATTATGAATTGTAACATGTTTCGTAGGCTAGTGAGCCAACTATTATCAGCTAGGAGGCTTATGTGCTTATTAGGTCAGAGAGACTAGATGTTAAAGGATAGGAGTTTGTTGTGTACATGTAAATATTCATATTATTGATATAAAAACATCATTGTGTGTAGACCGACCATGAAGAAAGAGTATGGGGGAATAAACTCCGCTAGGTTGGGAAAGGGATGAGGCTAGGAGATTGGGGAAAAAGGGATAAGCTTAAAAGATTAAACCTAAGAGAATAATATATAATTGTTATTCTAAAGGTTGTAAAGATGATATTAATTTATCCTAAGTTCCTTTGGGGAGAGGAACAAGTTCCAAGTGGAGAGGAATGTGCTCCTGGAGATCCAAGTGTCATCCAAGATGCATGTAGATTTATGGGGGAGCTCTCATGACTCTCACCATTTTAACCAAGATGACCATCTATTTCCCTGATTCACTCATGCACTGAGCAAGAACACAGTCATCCATTTCTGCCATTGTTGAATTCCTCAACCACCTGAACCTTTGCAACAAGCCCTAATTGATACCCTTGATGCACCTATACCTTGCAGGTTTCCTGCAGATTTTTCCGTCATTACCGTCCCCCACGTCCAGTTTCTGTTTTTTCCATCACCATGCCCGTGTGTTGAGGAGAGAGAGTGAAGAAGCAAGTTTTCAGGCCCATGGATAGAAGAAGCAGGTTTTCAGGTCTATGAGAAACTCTCCCCAGGTGAGAGAGAGTGGATAGAAGAAGAAGGTATTCAGGACTGTGAGCAACTCTCTCCAAGTGAGAGAGTGTGCTGAGGAAGTGAGTTCTCCTGGAGGGAGTCTAGTAGCAAGCTACAAAGCTCTGTGAATTCCTGTTCGGCATGTTGTTGAAGCCCGAGAAAGGGAGGTGGAGACGTCGATGGATTGTGTGACAGTGAAGGTGTATACTCCTGAGGTGGGACAGTCATGTTGGGAATGAGATTCTGTGAGTGGTGGGCATAAGTGTATCCTTGGAGTAAATCATTCCTATTGTATTGAGCAACTTCCTGTTTTCCCTACCTAGCCTAGGAATCCATTTACCTGGGTGGATTTTAGTCTCAACTTGGGGGTGACTCACAACTGAGACTGATGAGTAGCATGGTCTATGGTTGGGAGGATCGTGGAAGGTTTGCATGCAGTTGGTGTACTTAAAATAAAATATAAGTACCTCTTCTATGTTCATTTACATGTTGTGTATTTGTAAATACTATATTGATGAGTATTGTCTATATATGTTGTATGTATAGGCTTACTGTTATTTCCACATTTATCTGTGTATTAGTACAATATGTTATCTATTTATGTTTATATATATATATATATATATATATGCAGATGATAATTTTTATTTCTATGAGTTAGCATGGCCTGACCTATTGGTGGTTGGGGTTGTTACAAAATGGTATCAGAGTAAAAGATGTTTATGAAGTGATTTTTACCGACCAGTTGGTGGCCAGGGACTTTACAAAATGGTATAAGATCCATGGTTTCAACATTGAGCTTGGATGGGTCGGATAGATGGTTAATGAAGAAAAGGTTTTAGAGTGAATTCTTGTCGAAAGGGACAAAATTCGAAGTTCAGAGAATTCCTAAGTGACAGGAAGGAACCGTGTGAACACTTGGATTGTTTTCAGAATATCAAGAAGTATAGCGGTTCAAGAAAAACTATAGAGGAAGGATACCACCACAATTTTGGTATTGGGCCACAAAGTTTAGAATTTGGACCGTAGGATCTATTCGGGAGAAGGAGGATCCTTCACAAACGTCAGATCTGGGAAAAGGAACATGGTGGTTAAGCACTGAAGTCCTTTGAGACATTTCCACTCTGGCTATTTGAAGTTACTTGTCGTAAAAGGGAGCAAAAGCGTTGAAGCTCTGAAGTCCCAGAGGGAATCTACGTCATAGATCTGGGGAAAAGTGCTTTACCATTGGATCGGTCGAAGACAAATCAAATCTGTTAGAACGATTCAAGAGCAATAGGTAAGGCACATTGGTGAAGAACAAATCTTAGCCATCAGATCTACGCGCAAGTGATTGTGAGTCATAGATCTCATAGCAGTTTGGAAATTTGACATTTAGGATAAAACGAGTGTGCTAAGGAGAAAAATCTCGAAGTCCTGAAGTCTGGTGTTGATCTGGACCGTTCATTAAAGGAGACACATGTCAAAAGATTAGCGTATTCAGGAGTTCGACATTCGGGATAATTGAAGTGTGCTAGTGAGAAATCTTCCGAAGTCCCGAAGCCCGAAGGCTTGAAGTGGTGTGGCTTGTTGATGTCACCTGGGATGACATTGGGATGTGTGCCACATGCCAATGAGTTACTAACCTTTGGAAGATTGAAATTCCATTTAGAACATGACACATGTCACCTATCTGATTGGGCCACATGTTCGCTTCTAGTATTTCTCCACGTGGCACTTCTATCGAGCATGGATGGTGGGGCTCCTGATGGATACATAAAGTAGTTAAAACCTTGGCGAAGAATTTAACTAGATCGAGCCCATGATAACTTGGTCACAGTGGACGTGTGGTGCCAGATCATGAGTTTCAGAGACTTGGTACTCCTGAGGAAAGGTGTTATAGTTAGCATTGAGTCGAGAACTCCCGAAGGCCCGAAGGCCAGAGTTAATCTCGATTGTTGGTCCCAAAGGATGTGTGGCGTCAGATTCCAAGGTCCAGAGAATTGGTATTCCAGAGGAATTGTGTTGCAGTTGCTTGATTCAGGAACTCCTGGAGTCCTGGAGTTAATCTCGATCGTTGATCAGGAGAGGGTATATGGAAATGGATGCAATAGTCTAGTAATTCGAAACTCTGAAAGAATGGAGAGTATGGACAGTTTGTAAATCTCAAAGCCTGAAGTCCCAGAGTTGATTGTGGTCGTTGGTTAACTAGAAGGCACAAACCATTGATGTGTTTTTTGTGAATTTCCTGGTCCGACACTTCGATGGATCTATGTAGCAGTACTTTGAAAACTCACGAAGTCGGAGCTCCATAGTAAATCTTAGTTATTAGTTTTTGAGGAGCCATGGATCATAGATCCACCCCACTCTGTGTGTTCTCCAGTTCGACGTTCAAAAGAAATGAGGGAAGAAGGTGTGGAATTCTCCAAAGCCATAATTTCTGAAGTACCAAAGTTTCGGATAAGAGCCTATCAGCTTAGCTCTTGGTCACATCTTGTTGTCACATGATTTGGGGACCAAAGGAAAAGGGGCTAGTGCCTCAATTCTAGTTTCAAGAAAAACAAATGCTAAGAGAAAGAACCGCGAGGATTATTGATTGATCAAACCACATCGAAAGAAGTAAGAAAAGTATGTGCAGAGGAGGCACAGCTAGAGTTACTGAAAACCCTGTAAGCTCTATCAGGTGTGCATATAGTCAGTCCAAGGAGTACACAGAGTGCGAGGAGGGTGCAAGAATCCTTTGAGTGAGCAAAGGGTTGAGACCCTTTGGAAGTCAGATCAAGTTCAAATCTTAGGAGAGATAGCGCAAGTGGGCACATATGAACTTTCTTTAAGTTTGGGAGATTAGGAGGGATAGCATTTTCTCATAAGAATAGTGGAGATCCAAGCATTCAAGCTTTCAGATGAATCAAAGGCTCCAACCTTTGAATATTTTCAAATCTCCTTCATCGAAAGGAAGTAACAAAGCTCAGGAGGGAGGAGCTACTACAACTGTAAGATTGGTTGTGATATTTCATTTGGATCATCAAAGATCTATGTCCAGACAAGGAGGAGCACGCAGAGGAGGAAGATAGATCACGGTCGTTAGATCTAAGCATGAAGGATAGAGAGTCTTCATATCTAGGTAATTTGCATGAAGGTTAATTCTTGAAGTCCTCTGGACTTCGTGAAATTCAAGAATTTTTAGCTTGAGTACATAGGAGAGAGAAATCGGCGAAGTTCTGAAGTGGATCGGGACCACCCATTGTCAGGAGGGATAGGTGGCGATAGATCTGAAACTTCAGAAAAGAAACACTACGAGCGTTTTCAGTGGAGGAGAGTGCAAGATCGTCGAAGCTCCGAAGGTTAGAGTAGATCCTGGTCGTTGGCACCCGGAAGTAAGTGTCAAAACATCTGAAAATCCATAGCAACAACACTCTGGGAGATTTCAATCGAGGAGTGTGAAAACATCCCAAAGGATCGAAGCACAGAAGTAAATCCAAGCCGTTGGCATAGGAGGAAATATGACATTAGACCGTTAACTCTGGAGGATTTGAAGTTTGTTACTTCGAAAATCCTTGAAGTTTGGAGTAGTGGAGAAAATTTCAATCATCCGTCATTTTGATACACGTGATGGGAGATCCTGCATTTTGGAGGAAGCCAATGAAAAAGGTTGCATAACTTATGAATTCAACGGTATTCGAAGTAGAGTTGGTTCATTGATCCTACGGGGACAGGTGTCACCAGATATTTCACTCTAGAGAAGGAATGCTCCAGAGGAAGATGGAGTTGGGTGGAGTAATAACTCCTGAAGGCCGAAGAGTCGTAGTTCATCTACGTTGTATGTCAGCAGAGGACAAGTGTCATCATATCCTTCACTTTGAAGGATATCCACTTTGTAGGAAAGTGGGGTCACATGGGTTGAGAAATCTTGAAGGCCAAAGCATCGAAGTTCATCGTGACCATTGAAAATCATGGACATGTGTCAAAAGATCTAACACTCCAGAGAGTTGTCACTCTGGAGGTTTGTGGCATTGAATAATTTAGAACTCTTGAAGCACGGAGTCCTGAAGCTATTTGTGGTCGTTGATTTGGATAGAGAGCAGGGACCGTTGAACCCTCTCATGTCATTTGTAAACTTCGCGAGTTCAGAGTTCGGGAGATTGGCATTGTGGTGAGTTGAAAACACCCGAAGCCTGAAACTCTGAAGTGCGGAGTAAGCGCATGTTGGTTTGGTTCTTGGTCATATCCACGGTCATATGCTATCACCGCCAAAGTAAAAATGGCTACGGCCTGAAGGTTGAATTTGGAAGCATGGGATGCTTATAGAAGCACCCGAAAGGTTAGGTGAGTTCGGACCTGCACCAGGTGGAGTGAGAAGTCCCAAAATTCCTTGAGTATCATCGGATTGGCCCCTAACTTGGCACATGGTCCCTTAAAGTATTTTTTGGGTTTTGAAAATATCCCCGTTCTCTATTTCGAGCACGATGAAGGAAACAAAATCTTGTGGATAAGTTTTTGGGGCTCAACAAGATCCTAAGAGCCAATTTGACTCCATCAAATTGATCGAACCTAGACTGGGAGTTCACACAACCTAGGAGGAAGAGGGTGTTTGCAGTAGAAGTGTACCAAGGATCTATGTATCCTAGACAAGAAGCAAGCATGGGAAATATTGGTCGATATAGTTGGCTACAAGAGCCAAGAGAAAAGTTATTGATTTGGTTAAGTCATGTCCATTGGGAAGGAATGGAATGAGTACCAAGGCAGATTGGAACATCTTTCCTTTGGGTTCATAAAAAGGCATTCACTTTCCTAGATGAAGAAAGAAATTTGAGGATAGTCCAAGGAATTTCCAAAGCTATAGCTATCAAATAAATTTCAGCAATGCAGGTGAAGAAATGTTTCAAAAATGGATGTCAAATAACTCTATGCGGCTAGAAAAAGGGGGAATATGTGCATCCTTACAATATGACTAGATATTGGCTATGCAGGTCAATATTGGTACTGAGGTAGTCAGATAGGAAAGGTATGAAATAGTTCAGTTGAAAAGTAAATGGATGTTGAAGAATCCAAAGTCTATAAACAACTTGGTTTGGAATTTTAATTCATCCAAGTATGAGTTGGGATAGATGGATGCAGGAAATTAATGAAAGAGGAAGCTTAATATCAGCTTAGTATGTGACTGGAAATGTGAAGGAAACCAAGATTTAATGGCTAGAAAGTGCTCAAGACAGAAATAATCATGTACAGTGACTACAATGAGAGAACAACAAGATTCAGGAATTCGAGAAGAATTGAAGACTTATGGGATCAGCAAGGAAACATTGTACATGGAGAAAGAAGTTGTTTCAATTTTTGTGGAAGAAAGTATGTTATGGCTTGTTGGGACAGCCAAAGGAAAGAATTCTTTCATGTTTTCAATTGTTATTGGTGATGTTGCTGCATATGGAAGGAAGCAACAGAAAGTTGAAGTGTTGGTTATAAGTTTGAGAAAAGAAGCATGAAATCTTCTACTATCATCAAGTAATTAGGTAACATAAAATTCAGTTAATGGCATCTATGCAGGTAAGTATTCTCTTTTGAAATTATGTTGCATAATTTCCAAAGGGAAATTCATGTAAGAATCCTCCCTGATTAAATTTTTATGATACACAGGATGGTGTTATTTGAATGCATTAACATGAATAAGATACCACTAAAGGTGGTAAAGGATAGAGGCATGTTATAGTTATCAAAGATTTTATCTTTGAATGCACATGCTAGAACTGAGATTCACCCTCAGAATACAAGAGGATAAGCCTAGTACCCATCAAAATGTTTGTATAAGTAGGTTTATGAGTGGAGGTCAAATGGACAAAGCTTGGTACAAGAATGTTTTAACACAGAAACTAGATAAGAAATGCATAATAAAATGAGGTTCTCATTAACTTCAGTTGGTGTTTTAAGGACAAAGGTGAAAAGGAGGAATACTTATTGAGGAAAGTGGACAAGTCTTCCATGAGCATCTGGCCTTCAAGCAACTTGGTGAAGAAAAACTCAGGCACAAGAGAATTCTTGAAATTAAGTTTTGGACACTGAAATATATCACAACAGCATAATAATCAAACCTCCATTACCATGCGACTACAAAAACTCGTATGGATCATCCCTGCACAATCATTTCAACATAAGAGGAAACAAGACAACGAAAGAAAATACTGAAACAGGTTATTGTATCCTTTTCGTCACCTGGATGAGCAAAAGAGGGACACTTGCAAGTACAGTTGGGTTAGCCAGAAAGGGAAGACGTTATTGAAAGAGTTATAAGTATCAATCACAAGAAATAAAAAAAAAACTAAGCTAACAACAATTAATTAAACTAAACCAAAGTTCATAAGGGAAATATAACAAAATAAAAACCGATATGCATGCCACCAATGGATAGATTGTATTAGTGGGAAAACACCAAAGAGAAAGGGAGACTTATGGGTCCCCTCTTCCTCCAAGGGAGGGATCTTGAACCCCCGATGAGAGATATCTTCTTACAAATAGAAAACTAAAAGGAAATGGTGAAGAAATCGAAAGATCATTCACTCAAGAGGTGATTTGAATAGCCCAATGAAATGGTGCTTATATGTTCCAATGAGGAAAGAGGTTCCTTGTAGGAGAATAGAGGTAGCATAACAATACAAATAGATTCTTTGAAATATAGTGCACCCATGGGCTCTTTTTATAGAAAATATTTGAGGCATTATCCAACCGTTATTTAGTGTGAACAAGGGGTCCTTTAGGGCACCTTTACGTCTTTGACCAGCCCCCCACTCGGATTCAACATGGATTTGGGGGTCAAATAGACTTGGGAGCTAAACCAGAAGTGGGTGGGAGGCTGACCAGAATCAATAATGCATCGTTATGAGGTGTGTGCGGCTTTTTGCATCCACAGTCACGCATTGGGTGCATGTGCGCTTTCCCTGCGTTTTCGACTGGCACACATGCACGCACTTCCTTTATATTATGAGCGCATGTTGATTTTATAACCAGTTGTATAGTTTGTGCCATTTGGAAATGGATTTTTTGGGACATGAATGAACTAATAGGTGTTTGGAGATGATGGATTTCTGTAACCATTTGTGGACAAAATTTCAGTGATAACAGATGTCCCCTGACGTGTGAGGTTAGGAGCATACGTACATCTGAAATACATCAATGTTTCTTCTACTGAGAGTACCATTGTAAGAAAGAGTGTTGAGAGGAATTGCAAGAGAGACCCATTGGAGGGAGAGGGGAACCTATGGTACCCAAACCTTTCGTTAGGTGTGGAAAAATAAAACTATGTATAAACAAGGTGGGCATTCCCCATGCTCCTGTCATGTAAATAAAAAATGTGTAAGATGGTAACTGAAGTGGTATGTTGACATAGATAAATACAACACCCTCCAGGGTGGTTCGATAATGGCAGAGGAAAATTCCGATGGTGAACATACTCTGAAAAGAGGTGATGACACCTGTAAGAAGTGTCTATAATTCACAGGCATTGATAGCCCAACAAATTTCAAAGGCCTTCGGCAAATATAAAAAAACCTTCAATAGCCACAAAGTAAGACCCACCATAACATGAGATAAATTTGAATTCGAATGGTATGGGGGTCAATGACAGCAGAGAAAAATGGTGTTTCTCTCTGTGTCGTTCGAGACTCCTCATTGTAAAGGGAATGAGAGTCAATATATTGCCACCCTCCTGGAAACTATGTTGATGTCGACAGAAAGGGAGACAGGACTCCAAGAAGCAGAGGGATTCATGAAATCCACTAGATGAGATCAGGATCTGATGAGGTTCATGGAGGAATTGAAGATGTGGCAAGACTCAAGACTTCCCTTGGTTGGGGATATATGTGAATTATGAGTGGCAACAACCGTGAAATTGAATCTAGCGTCAGGGGGATGACTAGACGTGGGTTAAATAGTGCCAGAGGCGTGACAAAGTGGACAAAATCGGAGATCGTAGGTACATGGATTGTGGGATACTCAGGGTTTATGGACAATGTCAACAAGAGTAGAAGGTAATTAATTCCCCAACCAAGGGTGACACAGGTTTCTTTGCCGAAAAAAGAAGGTCGCTAAGGGTGACAATAAAAAAAACTATGTAAATGTTGGAAATAAAATCTTTCTACATTTACCAAAGGAATAAAAAATAATGTGGTATAAGTGTGCAGATATAGAAATGGGCGCCCCAGTGTAAGATGGATTGGCCTATGAGGGCGCAAGTGGAGTGGGTAACTAGTGGAGGGTGGGGTCCACATAGCTTGGTTTTTGTATGGGGTAAATGAATGGAGGGAAATCTGCAGATGGGAAAATTGACTGTGGATGAAATGGAGGGCTAATGATACTGCAGAGGTGCAGTCAAATGATAATTGGTAGGAGATGTCCTGGGAGTCCATTGGGAAAGCTATCAAAATGAGGAGAAGAAGTATGTGGCTGATTCTTGAACATGAGTAAGACTATCAGGACTCCCATCCCTAGGGGGTGAAAGCAACATGAGTGTCAAAGTGCCACAAAGGGGACTATTAATGGGACAACTCATGTAAGGGAGAATGCTACCGGGTGACAGTACTGAAAATGCAGCGGAGGTGAGGGTACTACAGAGCTGGATGGGGGGATCCTAGAGGTGAATTTTGTAGGGTGTGACTGGGAGATGCAATGAATATTCAAATGGAATGACTACATGCTAGTTTCAATCATATACCTGAAGGGGTTGCGCTGGTGTGTGATGACCAAGTACCTGCACAAATGAAAACTGAACACTTGGCGTGAACAATATCTGTAGATAAAGAACATATAACAATTATTCGATAATGTTGAACATGAGCATGCGGACCTGGCTGTGATGTGAGAAAAAGTCTTCTCGGGGGCCGAGGACAGATGGTGACCCAGGGAATGTGACTGTGTAGGTGGTGGGATCCTGATCCTGTGGCTGAAGACGGATCGGAAAACGGACGCTCATAGCTCCTGGAATTGAGCAAGGAAGTTTGGCAAAAGGGACTATATATAGCTGTAGGGCCCACATTTCCACCTCATTTGTACCTACTTCTATAGTGAGTTGACGAGAGATTCAAGAGGAGATTTGGAGATTCTGGTAGTTCGAGCCAGCCAATCCAGGATTTCTGAGAGCCAGGGTAGTGGTCGTATCCTCTTGCATAGCAATTAGGAGTTCTATTTTGGGCAAGGCCATACAGGTGGCCATACAGATGGATTTTGTGAGAGTGGGCCCCCAAGTGCGTGGGCAATCAAAGGATTCCCTCGCTTGGGTGCGTGGCTATAATTGGGATAGTTGTGCATGGGGGAGCCCGAATGGGGAAAATAGACGCGCATTGGATGCGTGCCTATTCAAAGCACAACTGAACACGTGTGAACGACTGTTTCTCTTACAGTTGTGCATGTGTGCACAACTGTGTAGAGAACAGATGCACATGAATGCACGTCTGTGTGTGTGAAAGGAGCACATAGATCTGCCCCTATGTGAATAAAAGGCGTGCATATGTGCGTGCCTATGGGGAAAACAACCACGGACATGAGGCAAAGTTGGGGAGTGTAAAAAACTTGTCTTTTTTGAGATTTGGGGTGTTTTTATGGGTTTTCATGTTTGATCAAGTCCTATGTATGTGGATGCAGATGACCGGTTGCGGATGACAGTCCATTGGAGGGAGAGATACTGGGCGCACCTTAGAGAGGGAGTGAGAGATGAGGAGCAAGACTAGGAACTCCTCCTAGAATAGGAGGGATATTTCACAAGTGTCTGATACGGTGGGGGTTTTGTGGGTCCCCTATGATGTTCGACTAGAAAAATGAATGTGTGCAAGTGGTGATGAGAGTAATAAATGAAAAAGAGACTTTGTATAATTTGGACCTTCACAATATATCTCACAATCGTTTGTAATCACAAGAGTATCATACATAAATCAATTGACAAAGAAGCATATATGTGGGTAGGTGGATTTTGTATGCGTGGGAGAACAAAGAAAACAAATCCTCATGTCCTAAAAAGACATAAAACCCTTCCTCTCAAATAGTATTGGACCTTCCAACAACACTCAACAATGGAGTCTAAAGCCATCGGAAGAGGATCTAGTGAAGGATGAAAGAATCAGTTATACTGAGGGGTAGAGGGTGCATGTCCCAAAAGAGATGGTGATATTTCCCAATAGCCACACAAAATCTAATCAAAGTGTAATTGCAGCCCACAATTGCCACCTGGGTAGATGTCCTAAAATTTGGTCACTAGGCACCTCGGTCAAAGTGCGACATTTAGATTTTTGGCCTAATAAATGGGTCATGGGATGGATCTTGTCCAAGAGGTGGGTGCCTCAAGGGGGGACGTACAAAGCAACCAGACCTTGGCCTTTTACCCTTCATGGGTATCTCCCTTCCTTATTGATGCAGACACCCTACCTCGGCAGGGTCCGTTGACCTCCTGGTCACTGAATCGCTCAATATCCTCGAGCTGGGATAGTTCTCTGGTCCCTGCTGGAACTTTCACTCTTCAAATCCATAGTTCCTCTCACAAAACTCCACCTACATGACTAAGCACCCAAGAGTGAGATTCTACTCCACGGGGTCACGGGCTGTGACTGTACGCCTACGCAAAAGGTGTATCGTGATTTCATGTATCGGGATTCCTTGGAATGAGCCTCCTCAATCCTCTCGATATTCGATTCCCAATGAGGGCTGAGCGTTGGTTAAATCCCCTCGAATATTTCCCCACATGACCACCACCTGTGACCACTAGCTGAGCGCAGAAAGGCTTGTCGCGTTTTCTGACCTCAGGACTTCCACGTATGAGTCCACTCTAACTCTCCAATTCCCAAGTTTCGAAATAGGATAATGTTCCTTAGCTATCCCTTTGGTATTTGTCCAGGTGACCCTTACCTATGACCTAGGGATACTCCTCCGAGCACATTGGGAATTTTCATTTCGCGAGATTGAAGCTCAACCCCCATGCTTACCTTTCGAAAGCCCGATCCCCAAACCTTCGATATTTCCTTTGCCTAGATTGATGGTCACATTTCTCTCATGATTTGACGGCTCAGATCCTATCACGAGTTCAGACCTCGTGAGTCTTCGACTATGCTCCTTTGACCTTCTCTAGTAGTGAGTCAGTGAAATGCTGGTCTCTCGCCATGTGTCTCTCTAAAATGGATGGCCCTGATGACGTTGGGACAATCAACGGTTGTGATCCTCTCGCGAATCTGCTCTTTGTGAGTTCTCCCAATTTTTTTCTTTCACTTCTTCACTTTGCGAGTCAGTGAAATGATGACTCTTTGCCACGTGTCTCCCTAGACAACTAATGGTCCCGATGACTTCGGAATGATCAACAACTATGATCCTTTTGGGAGTTCGTGTTTCAAGAAACCTCACAGACTTCCGTTTGACCCTTTCAAGTTGTGAGTCAGCAAAACATTGTGCACTTGCCACACGCCCTCTCCGATGGATGATTCTGATGGGTTCAAAACTTCCTCCATGTGACTTCCTCTAGATCCAACAACTATTAGTTCACACGCTAGATTGGACGGTTCAGATCTTTTTTCCTCCTGCACTTACTTCTTGCTACCTAGACATGGATTCGACGGTTCATATCTTCCCTGTGACCGATCTACTACCACTGTACCTTCTCTCCTGAACTTTCACCTTCTACCAGACTTAGAAGATTTCTTAGGGTTCAGAGACTCGATCTTCGCCCCTCTTTCGAATCCAACTCCTGGATCTCGTTAACACTTTTAGAAAGTGATATCTCTTCTGAGATTTATCCCTTGGAAGGATTTCTATCTCCCACACACATATTGCATTCTCAGGATTTCGAATAACTTAGTTCGAAGGATTTTCTTGCCAAGAAAATGCTTCTCGCCCACCTAGTGTTCTTCTGTGCTGGTTCTCCAAATCTTGTTGTCTCCTTGACATTGTTCACACCTTGCACCTATTATGATTTTCTATGAATCTCTCTCTGAACTTCTCTGAATCAATCCTAGACTCAGTTAACACACTCCTTGCTCTCAAGATGCACACCTTGCATACAAGTATCATAAGAGAAATGATTAAAACTCAACTAGTTTCATCACGAAATCATACAGTTATTCTCTCGAACACTCATACATGAAATGAACTGTAACAAATCATACACATAGAATAACATTCACTCAATCACACATGAAATGAACCCATTCCAAGGATTTGGGACAATTTATGTCTGCTCTATTCATTCATGAAAACAAAGTACATAGTTTTTCTACTATTCTACTCTTCTCTATTGATCTCTCTATTTTGTCTCTTACATTCTCTATCTTACAATGCAATACTGAAAAACTATCTAAAGATTGCTCCACGATCTCTCTCGTCTTGTTCCGAAATCTATCATTTCAAATTCAAAGCTATTACCTACTTTGTCCTATTACAATAACTACTAGTTATTGCCAGATAGATTCGACACTCCATATCTGTAATTTCTTACAGTCCTTCAAGACTTTACAAACATGTTACATTTTAAAATGTTGTTACAAAAATATCTCAACAACCCATTAAATTATGAGTTAAATGCTCGATTTAAAATTCTATCATTGTTGAGATGTCTTATGTTTTCCTCTATGAGTGTGTTGTTGACTTTGAAGGCGATGCTCCTGCATCATACTCCTCTGGTTAAACAAATTCATGGACTCCTATCCATGATCTCCTGCACTGTCTTTCCATGCTTCAAAATATCAGGTTATGTGACCCAACTTGCATCTTCCATTGGATGATCTTTTCACTTCACTAAGTATTCAAGATATGTTTTCCACCTGGTTTTCTTTCCATCGCTTTGTTCGATAATTTTCTCCATCTGAGGTTTTTTTTCTGTGGGCAATTGCTCTTCCCACTGAATTTCTTTATGATTATTTGATTCTCCTGCTTCATCTCTCCTGTAAGGATACATATCTGCAACATTGAATATCGACGATATCCCAACATTGTCTGGCAACTCAATCTCATAAGCATTGGCTGCTAATTTTATGAGAATCCTGCATGGTTCTATCTTTTTCATCTTTAACTTGTTGTACGTTCCACTTGGGAATTTATCTTTTTTAAAATGACCTAAAACTTCATCTCCAACTTTGAATTGAACTTCTCTTCTCCTTTGATCAACTTTTCTCTTGTATTTCTGATTGTTGTCCTGTAACTACTCTCTGACTCTGTCATGGAGTTTATGCATTTTTGTTGAAAAATCCTCTTCTACAGCACTTCTAAACTCATCTTGACTCAAATCTCTCAACTCTGTAATCCCTCTTGGTTGTATAGCATACACAATTTCAAATGGACTTTTTCATGTTCTCCTGTTCACTAAATTATTGAATGCAAATATTACCTGTGCCAGAATCCGATCCCATTGTTGACCTTTCTCAGTGACTAAAATTCTCAACAAGTTTCCCAAACTCATGTTTACTACTTCAGTATGTCCATCTATCTGAGCATCATATGTTGAAATAAAGGATAAGTTCGTCCCTGACCTCTTCCATATATTCCTCCAAAAGTTTCCTACAAATTTAGTGTCTCTGTCTGAAACTATGCTCCTTGGCAATCCATGTAGTATCACTACTTCTCTGAAAAAATAAATTGGCGATGTGTGTGGCATCGCTTGTCTTTTGGAATGGTATGAAATGTGCCATTTTTGAGAATCTGTCTACCACAAAAAATATAGATTCACTCCCTTTTTGAGTTTTAGGCAATCCCAAAACAAAATCCATATTGATTTCATCCCATGGCAACTCTGGAATTGGTAATGGTTGATACAAACTAGTGTTATGTTGTCTTCCTTTTGCATATTAACAAATTCTGCATTTTTTTACAAAATTCTTCATATCTTCTCTCATGCTCGGCCAATAATATGAATTTCTCAGCTGTGAAAATGTCTTATCGTGACCAAAGTGTCCAGCTAAACCTCCACTATGTTTCTCTTTCAGTAGGTTGTCTCTCATTGAGCACTTTGGAATGCATAATTGGTTCCCCTTGAACAATAATCCATCCTGAATCAAATATTCAGTCCATGGGATTATATCTTCCAATAAAGGATTCTTGCATGCCTCGTAAGCTTATTTGAAATCTGCATCTTATTTATACATCTCCTTGAGGTTCTCGAACCCCAAGGTCTCCACCTAGAATTCCTGTACAATCAAACTCCTTCTGCTCAAAGCATCTGTGACTTTGTTAGCAATTCCTGCAATGTGTTTAGTAAAAAAAGTAAAATTCTGGATGAATTCTACCCATTTTGCATGTTTTTTATTCAACTTTTCATGCCTAGTAATAAATTGCAAAGCTTGATTGTCATTGTACAAGACAAATTCTTTAGGAATTAGATATTGTCTCCATTTTTTCAATTCTTGAATCACCGCATAAAATTCCTTGTCATACGTGGAATATTTTTTCTTGGAGTCATTCAGTTTCTCGCTGAAATAAGCAACTGGTCTATTGTCTTGACTCAAGACTGATCCAATAGCTAATCCACTTGCATCGCATCTCACCTAAAATGTTTTTCCAAAATCTGGAAACACCAAAATTGGCTGCTCTGTGATCTTCTCTTTCAACACTTTGAAACATCTTTCATCTTCCTTTGTCCAACTGAAGGAATTGTGTTTCTTCTTCACAGTGTCTAGCATGGGTGCACATATGCCATTGAAATTTCTGATAAATTTTCTATAAAATCTTGCTAACCCATGAAAACTTCTTACCTCAAATATGTTGCTCGGTGATGGCCATTCTTTGATCTCTCCCACTGTTAAGGTCCTAACCC
>ML785160.1:445031-456133 GCA_009831015.1 Picea engelmannii
ATTCAAAGTGTTATTTCTGTTGCTATTTCGTATATCATTTCTGTGTATTGTGAAGATTATGCTGGATATTTTACTGTTATTCTGTCATTTCTAGCATTTCATTTCTGTTCTGCATATTTTATATATCTGGTATCTTGCACCCACTTTTTTCTAGTTCCATATTCAATTCATTTAAATATATTATGAAACCCAAATATATGAGCTCCTTCTTCATAAAAGAACTCTTCTTCATATTTATAAACAATTTCTCTTGCTGCAACCTTTCCATCACTGATGTCAGATGTCTTAAGTGTTCTTCCTTTGTATTTCTGAAGATTACTATATCATCTAGATATACTATGACAAATTTAACTATGAATTCTTTCAACACTTCATTCATCAATCTCATAAATGTGCTTGGTGCATTTTTCAACCCAAATGACATGACCAACCATTCAAACAATCCTTCGTTTGTCTTGAATGTTTTTTTCCAATCATCTTCCTCTCTCATTCGAATTTGATGATATCCGCTCTTCAAGTCTATATTGGAAAAATAGCTTGATCCACTCAAACAGTCCATCAAATCATCCATCCTTAGTAAAGGGAATCTATATCTAATCGTTATCTTATTGATGGCTCCAGAATATATACACATCCTCCATCCCCTATCTTTCTTTGGACTTAATACAGTTGGTACTGCACATGGGCTTAGGCTTTCCCTGACTAATCCATTATCCAACAACTCCTGGACTTGATTTTTTACTTCCTCATTCTCTCTAGGTGTCAACCTATAAGATACTTTGTTTGGTAAACTAGCTCCTAGAATAAGGTCAATATGATGGATTATGCTCCTAATGGGTGGTAACGAGTGTGGTAACTCATCCACAACTATATCAACAAATTTCTCCAATAGTTCCTGGATTTCTACAGGTAAGTCTTCTACAGAAGCATTCGTAAGGATAACTCTAGGCTTCCTCACAACAACAAACTACATTTGTTTCTCCTTCTTGACGTATTTTAAGAGCTCTTTCCTACTCATGAGAAGTATGCTTGAACTATCTTCTCTATTTTGCTCTTTGTCTTTTATTGGTAGTAATATATGTGTTCTAACATTCTTTTCTAGGGTATAGGTATTCTTTCTACCATCATGAATAACCTTTCGTTCATACTGCCACAACCTCCCCAATAAAATATGACATACATCCATAGGAATTATATAACACAGTATTTCATCCTTGTATCCTCCTATTTTAAATTCAACTTGGCATCGTTGAATTACCATGACTTGATTTCCTTTTTGCAACCATGATACCTTGTATGGATTTGGATGTGCAGTTGTCTTCAATTCCATCTTCTCCACCATCTTTGTGGATACTATAATGTAAGTGCTCCCTATGTCTATGATTACTTTTCAAACTTTGTCTTTCGACTTGCAAGCAATTCTGAATAGGCTTGTTCGTTGAACTGGTTCCTCTGGTTCCTTTTCATCTTTGTGAAGAGTTTTCCTCATCATGAGGTTCCTTCCTCCTTCTGTTTCTATTGCTTCCACATGCTTCTACGCTTCAGAAATGTGTGCTTCTCCACCTTCTTCTATTTTTTTTTCAGGACATTCCCAAGATTTGTGTCCTTCTTTTCCACAGGTATAGCATTTAACTATGCCTCCTCTGGATTTTCCTATTCCTCTTCCTATGGAAAAATAATCTCTTCCACCATGTTGTCCTTCTTTAGAAATTCCACCTTTCTCATGGTGACTATGTTGTTTGTCAGCTTCAGGATTTGACTTCTGGAACTTCTCTCTACTGGTTCCCTTGCCTCTATTTGAATTTCCTCCTCTACTTCGTTGGCTTTGCTTCCTAGCCAATTTTTCTTCATCTTTCAAGGCTGCTTGATAGGCATCCTTGAATTTACTGATAGACATCATGCTGATATCTTCTTGTATCTCATATCTCAGCCCGTTGATATATCTTGTTTTCTTCTCATCTTCATTCTCTTTCTGTCCAGCCCTGATGTTCAGTCAGTAAAATTATTCAATGTACTCCTTCACTGATAAACCCCTCTATTTCAGGTTCTGCAATATTTTGTAAATATTGATTTGGTAATCCCTCGGGATAAATAAGGCTTTAAACTTAGCTAACATCCTATCCCAGTTTTTAATTTATTGCTTACCATTTCTCTTGCGTTCGGCTTGCATTTCATCCCACCATAACACTGCATGACCTTTCAGTCTTGTCACTGCATGCTTCACCATCTTATATTCTTCGATGTATTCGTAATCGAAGTATTTCTCCATAGCATGTACCCAATCTAACAATGCTTCAACTTCCAAATTTCCCTCATACATAGGTACCTCTATTCTTGCTCTGGCTCCTATCTTTGAAACAACTTTTATCAAGCGATCTTGTGCAACATCCTCTACTACATTTGCTTCATCTTCTGCTTCTTCTTAGCTCTCAGCTTCACTGACATCTCCAGCATTTGGTGCTCTCCTGTGTGTTGTTTCCATGGATTCCAACCTCATTCAGAGTCGCCTCATTTCTTCTTCCATTTATGCATTCGCTCTGCGCCTTCTGGGTGGCATGATTTTACTGTGTCACCTTCGAGCAGAAATCAAATTTCCTTGATAACACAAATAGTATCAAATTTCCTACTTTCTCCTTTGTCTGTTGTCTACAAACAAACTTAATCTCGGCTCTAATACCACCTGATGCAGACCCCCTACCTCAACAGGGTCCGCTAACCTCCCGGTCACTGGATCATTCAATCTCCTCACGCTGGGACAGTTCTTTGGTCCCTACTGGAACTTTCACTCTTTAAATCCATATTTCCTCTCATGAAACTCCACCTGCATGACTAAGAACCCAAGCGTGAGCTTCTACTCCATGCGGTCACAGGTTGTGACCACACGCCTACGCAAAAGGCGTATCACGAGTTTGCGTATCGGGATTCCTTGGAATGAGCCTCCTCATTCCTCTCGATAGTCGATTCCCAATGAGGATTGAGCACTGGTTATCTCCCCTTGAATATTTCCCCACATGACCACCACCTATGACTATCGGTTGAGGCCAGAAAGGCCATCACATTTCATGACCTCGGGACTTCCACGTATGAGTCCACTCTAAATCTCTAATCCCCAAGTTCTGAAACAGGATAATGTTCCTTAGCTCTCCCTTTGGTCTTTGTCCAGGTGACCCTTACCTATGACCTAGGGATACTCCTCCGAGTGCATTGAGACTTTGTGTTTCGAAATATTGAAGCTCAACCCCCACACTTACCTTTTGAAATCCCAATCTCCAAACCTCCGATATTTCCTTCGCTCAGATCGATGGTCACGTTTCTCTCATGATCTGACAGCTCAGATCCTATCGCGAGTTCGAACCTCGCGAGTCCTTGACTCTGCTCCTTTGACCTTTTCTAGTAACAAGTCAGMGAAATGTTGGTATGTCGCCATGCATCCCTCCAAAATGGATGGCCCTGATGACATCGGGACAATCAACGGCTGTGATCCTCTCACCAATTTKCTCTTCATGAATTCTCCTGATTTCGTTCTTTGACTTGTTCACTCTGCGATTTAGCGAAACGATGACTCTTCGCCACGTGTCTCCCTTGAAAACAAACGGTCCCGATGACTTTGAAATGATCAATGGATATGATCCTTTTGGGAKTTCGCATTTCGCGAAACCTCAAAGACTTCCCTTTGACCCTTTCAAGTTGTGAGTCAGGGAAACGTTGTTTGATTTCCACACACCCTCTCCGATGGATAGTTCCAATGGGTTCAGAACTTCCCCCGTGCGACTTCCTCCATATCCAATGGTTGTTGGTTCACATGCCCGATCTGATGGTTCAGATCTATTTTCCTCCTTCACTTACTTCTCGTTGCCTGGACACGGATTTGACAGTCCATATATTCCCTACGACTGATCTACGACCACTGTACCTTCTCTCTTGAACTTTCGCCTTCTCCCAGACTTAGAATATTTCTCAGGGTTCAAAGACTCAATCTTCACCCCTCTTGCGAATCCAACTCCTAGATATCGCTAACACTTGTAGAAAGTGCTATCTCTTCTGAGCTTTATCCCTTGGAAGGATTTCGATCTCCCATGCACATCTTGCATTCTTGGGATTTTGAATAACTCGGTTCAAAGGATTTTATTGCCAAGAAAATGCTTATCACCCACTTGGCTTTATTTTTTGTTGGTTTTTTGAAGCTTGTTGTCTCCTTGACGCTATGCATGCCTTGCACCTGGTCTGAGTTTCTCTAAATATCTCTCTGAAATTCTATGAATCAATCCTAGACTCAGTGTATGTACTCCTTGCGCTCGATATGCACACCTTACATACAAGTATCAGAAGAGAAACGATTGAAACTCAACCAGTTTCGTCACGAACTCATACAGTTAATCTCTCAAACACTCATACATGAAATGAACTATAACAAATCATACACACAGAATAAAATTCATTCAATCACACATGAAATGAACCCAGTCCAAGGATTTGGGACAATTTATGTCTTCTCTATTCATTCATGAAAACAAAATACATAGTGTGTATGCTATTCTACTCTTCTCTATTGATCTCTCTATTATGTCTCTGACATTCTCTATCTTACAATGAAATACTCAAAAACTATCTAGGGACTCCTCCACGAGCTCTCTCGTCATGTTCTGAAATCTATCACTTCAAATTCAAAGTTATTGCCTACTCTGTCCTATTACAATAACTACTAGTTATTGCTAGATAGAGTCAACACTCCATATCTACAATTTCTTACAGTCCTTCAAGAATTTATAAACAAGTTACATTTTAAAATGTTGTTACAAAAATATCTCAACAACCCATTAAATTATGAGTTAAATTCTCGATTTGAAATTCTGTCATTGCTTAGATGTTCTTTGTTTGCCTCTGCACGTGCGTTGTTGAATTTGAAGGCGATGCTCCTGCATCACTTATGGTGTTAGGAGCACTTGACTTGGAGGATTTAAAGTTCCCTATTTGACAACTTCTAATGTTTGAATATGTAAGAACTAGATAATGGGGATTTATTTGGATGCCTATCCCCGAGATCCTACCTACACTAAAACATTTGTTTGTGAGATTGGAGGTGTGAAACAATCTCGTTCAAATTAAGTGGGAGTGGATAGTTCCTTCAAGAAAAGGGTGGGGCGTTTCAGAATCTCTTTTGGGGGAAACTTACTTCAACCTCCACAATTCGAGATGAAACTATGTGAGTGACTAGTGACTTTGTGTGTGAGCAAGTGATAAAAATGTCCCAAATTTTTAATAAGTTAGGTGTCACCTTGCAGCATGTGGACTTCATGTGGTCCTTACAAGTCTTTATTACCTATCTTACTATATTCCATTGGTACAACCTTGAATAATTTTAAAGTCCCTAAATAACTATCATGTGGACATATGGGTCCTTACCAATCCTTTAAACTCCTTAATGCGATTTAATCTAAGAAATCTTCAAAAGACTATCCTAGAATTGTGGACATGTGGGCATGTATGGCCCCGTTACAATAACCTTTAAACTCCCCTAGTGATGTAAACTAAGAAAGTAGCTTCAAACTATCCTATCTTTGCAGCATGTGGGCATGTATGGGCCCTTACAAATTTAAGATGTTTTTTGAAAAGAAACTAAGAGGAGTCCCAAAGGGGGTTGTTGTCCTCTCCTAAAGATTTTGTCTTTAAGGGAGATGAAATCTTCCTTCAATCATTTTTATGATTCTCAAGATCGCTCTATGGTGCGAGAGAAGAGCATACTCTATTATTGAAGTTTGATTTTTGGTCCTGATGCAAGTGTTTATATATGTGATATTGAATGATTCCAAATTAAGTTTTACAATCAAAGCAAGTCATCCATGTGGAAAAATGAAAGCAAAAAGAGGAAAAAAATGTGGCTTTTAACCTCCTAAGTACCTAGGTTTTGACTAACCCTTCATTTGGAGAGGGAATCTAAGTGTGGTGCATATTACAAATTGCATAGAATCAATATTTAGAAGTCTATGGGCCTTCAACAAATCACAAAAAATCCTTACAATGTTGATTTTTGGACAGATGTGTGGGTCGCAGAGTAGATAGAGGCGCACGTGGCACCAATGCACAAATAAAAATGACCTGTGGGTGCACATGCACAAAATGCGCTGAGGAGAAAAGTGCTCTTGGCGCATGTTCTCAGAAGGTGCACCTGTGGGCTAAAAATCCTGTTCACTTTCTGATACATGGCCAGGAAGAAAATTTCGAAGGAAATTCTCCTATCTCAGCTCTGAATTTAGATTTTTGCAGGTAGGATTGGGCCGGTTATGATCCCTGCAAGTCAAATAAACCAAAAAGAAGTGCTCAAACAACCCAAATGGGGAGGAAATTTATACCTATCCCCAGTGGAGTCGCCAATCTGTTGTATCCATTTCGTCACTTGAATGAGAAAAAGAGGGACACTTGCATGTCCATTTGGGTTAGTTGGACAGGATAGAAGTTAGTGCAAGAGTTATAAATATCAAGCAAAATAAATAAACAAACAACTAAGCTAAAAAAAATTAAAGAAACTAAACTAAAGTGAATAAGGGAAATAGAACAAAAGAAAAACCGATACTCATGCCACCAATGGATAGATTGTATTAGTGGGAAAACACCAAAGAGAAAGGGAGACTTATGAGTCCCCTCTTCCTCCAAGGGAGGGCTCTTGAACCTCCAATGAGAGATCTCTTCTTACAAATATAAAAATAAAAGGAAATGGTGAAGAAATACAAAGCTCATTCACTCAAGAGGTGATGTGAATAGCCCAATGAAATGGTGCTTATATTCTCCAATGAGGAAAGAGGTTCCTTGCAGGAGAATAGAGGCAGCATGACAATACAAATAGATTCTTGGAAATATAGTGCACCCATGGCCTCTTTTTATAGAAAATATTTGAGGCATTATCCAACTGGTCTTTAGTGTGAACAAGGGGCCCTTTAGGGCACCTTTAGGTCTTTGACCAGCCCCCCACTCGAATTAAGCTCGGATTTGGGGGTCAAATAGACTTGGAAGCTAAACCTGAAGTGGGTGGGAGGCTGAACATAATCATTAGTGCGTCGTTTTGAGGTGTGCACGATTGTTTGCGTCCATAGTCGCACATCGGTCACATGTGATCTTTCCCTGCATTTTTTATTGGCACACGTGTGTGCACTTCCTTTATATTCTAAGTGCATGATGATTTTATAACCAGTTGTATAATTTGTGACCTTTGGAAATGCAGTTTTTGGGCCATGAATGAACTAATAGGTGTTTGGAGATGTTGTATTTATGTAACCATTTGAGGACAAAATTTTAGTGATAACACAGGTCACAACAACATTATAATCAAACCCCCATTATAATACAACTACAACAACTCATCTGGATCATCCATACATGAGTGTTTCAGCACAAGAGAAAACAAGATGATGAAAGAAGATGACTTCTATTAATGAGAAAGTCTTAGGCCTCATACATAACCAGAGAATAGCTCTGCAATCAAACTATTACAAATAGGGAGCTCTGCTCAACCATCAACCATAACATATTCTTCAACTGATGTATTTATACCCAAAAAAGTAGTTGGTGTCTTCTCTTGCCTATCTTGTTTCTTCTGTTAGAAGGTGACTTTGATCAGTATGGGTGTGTAGGAGAAACTACCCTCTGTTTTACTTCGGGCTGACAACTTTTTGTCTCCTCGACTAGACCCTCCATGCTTCCATTTAAGGGGGGTAGCAGACAGTTCAACCATCAATCCTTCTTTCATTAACTGATTTCTTCTTGGGATCAGGATTTGGAAAAACTTCCCTCTGCGGTACTTCGAGCTAAAAATTTTCTTTCTCCTCAGAAAGACTCTCAATGATTCCATTTAACGGGGTATTTGATTGTTCTCTTTTCTCTGGTGATATACTGGTCGAGGTATGCTAAGGCTTTTCTTCTCCTTGTGGCGCTCCTTTGATGAATGGATTAACGCCTAGCTTATGTTTCCACACGTTGATATCTGATTGGAGACCATATAAGCACGTGATTGCAGAACATGCCAAGGGTGGTTTGGTTCCACACCACTTTGGCCCCCGCAATCCATCACCAACTTCCATGTACCTATTTATCTATACCATGCTTTCAATTGTGGGACCACTCAATAATTTTATCATTCGAGCATGTTTCATCCCCGCAATGAAGTGTGGCCATCAATCTACTGCAATATATGATCTGGGTAACCCAACTTTGGTGCTTGGAGATTTCAATGTTGAGCAAGAATATCTCTCGAATTACTTTATTCTAGTTGACATGGAAACCTATCGCTACTTCGGGACTTCGGACCTTCTAGTGATAATGTTGCAAAGATCAACAAGTCCTGTTGATTTGAGATCAATTGTCCACAACTACTTCGAGAATGTGGGCTTCGAGCCTTTTTAACGCATAATTCTTACAACCCTCTGGAGTGTCGTATCTCCGAAGTGAGAGATTTTCATCCACGTGTCCTCTTGTTTTGTATGGCCGAGATTCACTTCGAGAGTTCAGGCTTCGGGAGTTTTTTACTCACTCATCTTCTACTTGCTTCCTCTTGGAGTGAGAGATCGTTAGGCATGTGTCCCTTGCTTGAATATCAACGACCACGAGCGATGTGGGCTCACCACTTGTAGAAACTTTAATTTCCTCCCATATCCCCACAATGCGAAGATGCTCATTCGTAGCGGGATCGATATGCACCGTTGATCAATTGATCTAGAAAGATCAATGATCTTGTGCGATTGCGGGCTCACAACTTGCAGGAACTTTAATTTTATTTATGATCCCTGCAATGCCTCCCCACCGTCGATATCTCTCCAATGAGATTGGGTGGTCTTGACTTATTCTTCGCTCGATCTAACGAATGATATGAAATGTACATAGGATATCCATTGTTCAAAATCAATCCTTCCTGCATTTCAAGCTCAAAATGGATGACTCTAAATGATAAATTTTTCTCATGGTTTTTCCCTGTGCAAACAAAGGACTTGGCCGGCCTACAAAAACTACATACTATTGGCAAATGTCTAACAGGCAGCGTATGCTTGTCATTGATGGCAAGTACAACAGTGAAGATGGCAGGATCAGAGTGTGCATGTGAAGACTCTGCAGAGGCGCAAAAGTCCAAGAATCCCTTGGGGATTCGGATCAGGAGGAATAGCGTCGAGGAGAACGCGTGCAACAAAGCTCAAGATACAGAAGTTCACAGAGGAGAAGGAAGACAGAGATTGACAGTCATTGGATCTCATTCAGAAATCCCGTCAGCCGTCAGATCGGACAAGAGCTACACGAGGTTTACCATCAGGAAAATCCAAGGTGAAATCCCGAAGGGGGGGTTGACTCATCGGGGTTTCACATATCGGGAATCTCGTGAGCCAATGCATTGCAGCATTGAAAAGCTTGAAACCCCGACGAGTGGTAAGACTGCGGTCAAGGGGATAATGGTCATATGGGCCAGGAGCCTAGCCAGGAGAGCTAGTGCGTAAAGAGCACGTCGGAGTTTCAAGGATCACGTTTTGGAAATGTCAAAGAAACAATGCAACAGGAATCCCGATTTCTCGATATGAAAAATCCCGACGCAATCTGAGTCGTCAAATCAAGAAAACATCTGAACTGTCAACCCGACTCACGTCAACAAACCACGTCAGCTAGGAACACGTGTCACAACCAGGTAATGACAAGTGTCAGACTGATTCAACATTTCAGGCACATGTAAGTCACGAATCAGAGTGACACATGGCATTATTCAACACGTGTCAATCCATGTGTGACGTCAGCAGATGGACACCTTGTCGGAGTTTCAAGGATCGAGTGTTGAAGTTTTCAAAGAACATTGACATCAGGAACCCCGATTTCGCGATATGCGAATTCGCGATTTAATCGCAGCCATTGAATAGAGATCAGATCTGGACCGTTGACATAACTCCATATCGGAGTTTCGCGGATCGCGACATCAAGAGAAATAGAAAACAAGGCAACAAGAATGCCGAAATCGCGATATGCGATATGGAAATTCAATCACAGCCGTTAAATCAAGCTTGGATCTGGACCGTAGATGTAACTCCATATCAGAGTTTCAGGGATCGCGACTTGGAGAGGCAAGAACACAATGCAACAGGAATGCCGAAATGCCGAAACCCAGTTTAAAGGCAAGATTAATAAAGCTCATCCAATGGCGTAGATTAACCTGAAGGAGATCTGAGGGCTACTGTTGCACGACACAGTGAAACTGCTAGAAACCATTGATGGTTTCTACCATAGGATGCGAAGACACTTTGGGATGACTGACAGAGGAGGTGAAGAGTCTCTGAGAGGAATGAAGATGTTTGTGGAGGCGATTGGCAGTTGATGAGCATTGAGGCCTGTAACTGAAACAGAGAAGGTGAGTTCGACTGTCACAGAGAAGACGAAGAGTCTCAAACTACCAGAAAGGCTGAGGAATCTCATTATAACATACAGTGATGCTGGAAATGCGGGGTGAACCACCAGAGAAGCTGAAGAGTCATGATGATGATCAGACAGAGCACTCGAGAGGTGGAGGATAATGGCGCGGAGTCAGCATGCAGAGTCATTGCGAACATTGCATGCACAAGGTGCACAGAAGATATAAATACACGGTACAGAGAAGAGATGTGGTTGGAATTGCGGTTGGAGTTTGTTATGGTTGTTGTTGGTAAAGGTGATTCATGCATGAAGTAGGAGGAGAGTGCAGAAGCTGAATAGCACAGAAGAGGAACGATGCAGTGAATGGACATGGCACATAGAGCATAAAGAGTGGAAGAACAAATGGTGCAATTGATGTGTGCAGGAAGGCAATGAGGCAGACAGAGTAGAGAAATGCAACAGAACAGTAATGAGTCTGGTAAGCCATTCTTGAACATTTTCTCATTGTAATAAGTTTCAGTAGCAAAGATTAATATTTCAGGGTGGTTGGGAGGTGCTCGGGAGGACTGTTGTCCTCAAAGGTTCAAGTGGGTGCTTGAACATAGGGAGTTGGTTCTTCCTTCTAGTTGGTGCTAGAATAACCAGGGAGTTGGTGCTAGAGAAACAAGGGAGTTGGTGCTTCCCTCTAGTGGGTGCTAGAGAAAACATAGAGTTGGTGCTCTCAGCAAGTT
>ML785160.1:461050-488043 GCA_009831015.1 Picea engelmannii
AAGGATGATGATTCACCTGATGTTGATCAAAGCTCATATCGATCAATGATAGGAAGCATGTTGTACATCATAGCATCTCGCCCAGACATAATGCATGTTGTAGGAATGGTAGGAAGATATCAGGCTGCACCTAAACAGAGTCAATTGCAAGCTGTCAAAAGGATATTCAGGTACTTAAAAGAAACAATGACTTATGGTCTGTGGTATCCCAAAAATCAAAGTCTTCAGTTGACTGCTTATTCAGATGCAGATTGGGCAAATTGTGTTCATGAGAGAAAAAGCACCAGTGGAGGAGAATTCTTCTTGGGAAACTCCTTAGTAGCCTGGCTCAGTAAAAAGAAAGGTTCCATTTCTTTATCAACCACAAAGGCAAAGTACATTGCTGCTACTACCTGTTGCACATAGGTATTATGGATGATTCAGACACTTGCAGACTTAGAGGTAAAATATATTTCACTGATACCAATTCATTGTGATAACACAAGTGCCATCAGTGTGTCTAAAAATCCTGTCCTCCACTCCAAGACAAAACATATTCCCATAAAATATCATTTTCTGAGAGAGAAGGTCACCAATCAGATTGTTCAGGTCCATTACATTCCCACTATAGAACAAATTGCAGACATCTTTACTAAGCCCCTAGCCAAGACACCGTTTGAATATCTCAGATAGAAGCTGGGTGTCATTTTGTTTCACACCTAAAAAGTGCATCTTGTTAGGGGGAGTTTTGCATTTTTTGAATGTTTAATGCCTCCTAGAACTCCTGCAATAGCTCAGGGGGAGCATGTATTTTCTTTGACATTGATGTCAAAGGGGGAGAAAAGAATTTGGGTGCCTCAGTTGCCATCAATGCCAAAGGGGGGGATTGTTGGCAAATTTCTAACAGGCAGCGTATGCTTGTCATTGATGGCAAGTACAACAGTGAAGATGGCAGGATCAGAGTGTGCATGTGAAGACTCCGCATAGGCGCAAAAGTCCAAGAATCCCTTGGGGATTCAGATCAGGAGGAACATCGTCGAGGAGAACGCGCGCAACAAAGCTCAAGATACAGAAGTTCCCAGAGGAGAAGGAAGACAGAGATCGACAGCCGTTGGATCTCATTCAAAAATCCCGTCAGTCGTCAGATCGGACAGGAGCTGCATGAGGTTTACCATCGGGAAAAGCCAAGGTGAAATCCCAAAGGGAGGTTTGACTCATCAGGGTTTCACATATAGGGAATCCCGTGAACCAATGAATTGCGGCATTGAAAAGCTCGAAACCCCGATGAGTGGTAAGACTGCGGTCAAGGGGATAACGGTCATATAGGCCATGAGCCTAGCCAGGAGAGCTAGTGCGTAAAGAGTGCGTCGGAGTTTTGAGGATCGCGTTTTGGAAATGTCAAAGAAACAATGCAACAGGAATCCCGATTTCTCGATATGAAAAATCCCAGCGCAATCTGAGTCGTCAAAGCAACAACACATCTGAACCGTCGACCCGACTCACATCAGCAAACCACATCAGCTAGGAACACGTGTCACAACCAGGTAATGACAAGTGTCAGAATGATTCAACATTTCAGGCACATGTAAGTCATGAATCAGAGTGACACGTGGAAGTATTCAACACGTGTCATTCCATGTGTGACGTCAGCAGATGGACACCTTGTCAAAGTTTCAAGGATCGAGTGTTGAAGTTGTCCAAGAACATTGACATCAGGAACCTCGATTTCGCGATTTAATCGCAGCCATTGAATAGAGATCAGATCTGGACCATTGACATAACTCCATATCGGAGTTTCACAGATAATGACATCAAGAGAAATATAAAACAAGGCAACAAGAATGCCGAAATCGCGATATGCGATATGGCGATTCAATCACAACCGTTAAATCAATCTTGGATATGGACCGTAGATGTAACTCCATATCGGAGTTTCGAGGATCGCGACTTGGAGAGGCAAGAACACAATGCAACAGCAATGCCGAAATGCTGAAACCCGGTTTAAAGGCAAGATTAATAAAGCTTATCCAATGGCGTAGATTAACCTGAAGGAGATCTGAGGGCTACTGTTGCATGACACAGTGAAACTGCTAGAAACCATTGATGGTTTCTACCAGAGGATGTGAAGACACTTTGGGATGACTGACAGAGGAGGTGAAGAGTCTCTGAGAGGAATGAAGATGTTTGTGGAGGCGATTGACAGCTGATGAGAATTGAGGCCTACAACTGAAACAGAGAAGGTGAGTTCGACTATCACAGAGAAGACGAAGAGTCTCAAACTGCCAGAAAGGTTGAGGAATCTCAGTATAACATACAGTGATGCTGGACACGTGGGGCGAACCACCAGAGAAGCTGAAGAGTCACGATGATGATCAGACAGAGCACTCGAGAGGTGGAGGATAATGGCATGGAGTCAACATGCAAAGGCATTGCGAACATTGCATGCACAAGGTGCACAGAAGCTATAAATACATGGTACAGAGAAGAGATGTGGTTGGAATTGCAGTTGGAGTTTTCTATGGTTGTTGTTGGTAAAGGTGATTCACGCGTGAAGTAGGAGGAGAGTGCAACAGCTGAATAGCACAGAAGAGGAACGATGCAGTGAATGGACATGGCGCACAGAGCATAAAGAGTGGAAGAACAAACGGCGCAAGTGATGTGTGCAGGAAGGAAATGAGGCAGACAGAATAGAGAAATGCAGCAGAACAGTAATGAGTGTGGTAAGCCATTCTTGAACATTTTCTCACTGTAATAAGTTTCAGTAGCAAAGATTAATATTTCAGGGTGGTTGGGAGGTGCTCGGGAGGACTATTGTCCTCAGAGGTTCAAGTGGGTGCTTGAACACAGGGATTTGGTGCTTCCTTCTAGTTGGTGCTAGAATAACCAGGGAGTTGGTGCTTCCTTCTAGTTGGTGCTAGAGAAACAAGGGAGTTGGTGCTTCCCTCTAGTGGGTGCTAGAGAAAACATAGAGTTGGTGCTCTCAGCAAGTTGCAGCTTGCAAAAATGAGGTTGTAGCCTCATTATGAGTTGGTTCTCATATGTATGATACTGTAAAGAATGTAATCATTACTTATCATATAAAGAAAACGAGGTTTTTACCCTGCATGGGTTTCCTCGGGAAATATTTGTCTCTGTGTTTCTCATATATGTGAATGATGTTGAAAGTGCCATTGTTTATTTCCCTGCATTATTGTGATCATCATTCAGTGTCTCTACAAAGAGGTTAAAAGAACTATAATTGCTTAAGCACGGAAACAACTGATTCACCCCCCCCTCTCAGTTGTCTAACACATACAACCCATGACAATTTCATGTGATAAAATTAGCTCCACAGGGAATGATATGCTCCCTATGAGCTTTCAAGAACAAGCAGCTTCAGTGTCTTATCCTAGGGCTATGGGGTCACTTATTTAAACAACAATAAAAAGGAAAAGTGATATTTACAATGAATGGAAAACCAATCATGGCTTACGCAAAATGTTTTTTCAGAAAGTGCCCATTAACAGGGCCACCAAAAAATTTGGAATCCTCCAAGTTATGAAATTTATAAGTGTTATTTGAAAACACCTCAGAAATATTGAACGGACTAATCCACAAGGCTTAGAATTTACCATGTTTTCCTTTGTCTTGCTTGGGCGCATCCCACTTGAGCGCTAGGTCTCCCAGATGGAAATATTCTTTTCTTAACTTCTTGTCAAAAACTTGCTTGATCTTATGTTGATGGTCCTGTGCTTTTCCAAGTAGCTTCTCTCTAGTCTGATGTACTTCTACCAGTTGTTGTATCCTCCTAACCATATCATCAGGTTATCCTTGGTAGTCCTGGAGGAATTTTTCCATAGGAAAGGAAAGTTGAGTAGGAAACATAACCTCAACCCCATACACAAGCTGAAAAGGGGAATCACCAAGTGACCTCTTTGATGTAACTCTATTAGCCCATAAGGCAAATTTTAGCTTTGAGTCCCATGCTTTCTTATTTTCTTCTAACAATTTCTTAATGATATTTATGAGGCTCTTGTTATAGGACTCTTCCAAACCATTTCCTTGGGGGTAGTAAGGAGTAGAATGGACTAATGTGATACCATACTATTCACATAACTTGATCAATGGTTCATCTTTGAAGGAGACAACATTGTCAGCAACGATCCTACTTGGACAACCAAATCTGGACATGATATCTTCAATAAAGCTAATGATTACCTTATGGGAGGCACTCCTTGTAGTAATGGATTCTATCCACTTGGTGCAATAATTAATGGAAGTCAGAATCCACCTGTGCTGACCACTTGAGGCTGGGTGGATTTCCCCAATGAATTCAAGACCCCAATGTTGAAAAGGTCCATTAACCACCACATGTTTCAAAGGAAAATATTTGAGTTGTTGCTTTCCATAAAACTTTTGTCATTTGACACAAGCTCTAATATTTTCACAAACATCATTAAAAAGGATAGGCCAGAAATACAAGCTATGAGGATCTTATAAGTTGTGGTCCTCCAAAAATGATGGCCCCCACATAAACTATCATGAAAATCAGTTATGGCCCTTTGGGCCTCTTATGGATCCATACATCTCAAAAGAACTCCCAGAGGATCCACATAAACTATCATGAAAATCAGTTATGGCCCTTTGGGCCTCTTGTGGATCCATACATCTCAAAAGAACTCCCAGAGGATCTTTCCAATATAAAACCTGATAAATGAGACAATATTTGATTTCTTTGAGTTTCGAATCTCTCACCTTGTTCTTGCCCAAGCCATCAGGAGCCCGTAACTTCTGCAAAAAATGTATGATGTATTTATACCAAGTGCATTCTGCCAAGTTGGGGTTGACATGAGAGCCTTTATCAATAATATAATCTTGCTGATTTTCTGAGTTTATGTTCATAAATTTAACCCCCAAGGCTTTGCAATTTGATTCATCCAGCAATTGGGCTAAACCTTGGCCTTTCACCAATTTAGTGGGCTTCATTTCAAGGTCAAATTCCAGAATTTTAGCAATCCATTTTCTTCTCTTCCCATCTATGTCAGGATGGATCAATATCTTTTTCACTAAGGCTAAAAGGACATATGAAAAAATATTTGAATGAAAAACACATACCCTGAAAGCCTTGAGGGCTTTGACCAAATCATAAGATTTCTTTTCCATGATATCATATCTCATTTATGAATCCCTCAATGCTCTGTTGAAAAAGGAAATGGGATGCTCTAACCCTTTTATATTTTTTTGTAGCAAAACAACATCCAATGTGTCAAATGAGGCAAAGGAAAATATCATAAATTCCTTAGAATAGTTAGGGATAATGAGAACATGTGCTTCATTCAAAGCCTTTTTTATTTGGTCAAAATAATCTCTAGCCTCAACAGTCCATTTCACCTCATTTCCCTTTCTGAGCATGGTTGTAATGTACTTCACTAATTCAGCAAAGTTAGATATGAACCTTCTTAGAAAATTGATTTTACCTAAGAAAGAATGAACCTCTTTCTTAGATCTAGGAAAAGATAAGGTTTGGATGGCCTCTACTCTACTTGGATCAATTCTTACCCCTTCTGCTGACACAATGTGCCCCAATAATTTACCTTCTTTCATAGAAAACAAAGATTTCTTAGGATTGAGAGAGAGACCAAACCTTCTTCACTTCAGGAAGACCTTATTCAAATGATGGCATTACTCTTTGTCATATTTTGAGAACACTATAATTTCATTCAGATAGATTTTTACAAATTTGTCTTTCTCCCCAATAAAGGCAATGTCCATGGCTCATTGGAAGGTTTCTCCTCCATTCATCAATCCAAAGGGAATTTTAGCATACATGAATGTGCCCCACAGATTAGTGAAGGTTGTCTTCTCTCTATCTTCAAGCAAGACAGAGACATGACTTTCGCCAGAGAAGCCATCAATCATACACATCCAAGATGAACCAGTCACTCTCTGCAAAATGTTCTCCATCTTTGGCAAGGGGTAGTTATCTTTTTTGGAGATTCTATTCAAATTCCTGAAATCAATGCACAACCTGATTTCCCCATTTTTCTTCCTCACAGGTACCAAGTTAGCCACCCATTCTGAATATATCAAAGGAATGACGATCTGGGCATCCAACAACTTTTTCACTTCTTTTTCCATGATAGGAAGCATCATGGGATTTATTTGTCTGAGTTTTTGTCTAAAAGGCTTGGTCTCCTCTTTCAAAGGGATATTATGTTCAATGATGTTGGTGTCATATGTTTTTAAATCTTCATATTTCCAGGAAAACACATCAACAAACTCTTTCAAAAGATTGACATACTCAGCCCTTTGTTCCTTCGACAAACTTCTAGACAATTTAACATACCTTGGGTCTTCCTTTGTTCCTAAATTGCATTCATTCACATCAACATTTTCAGTTGAACCTTTAATATTTACAGCCACATCATTTTTTTCAAACAATCTCTCCAAGGGGACAAGTCCTTTTGGATTATGGTTATGGGGTAACTTAACAATATGATGGTCAACAATTTTATTCATAAAAATATCAGCATGAGGGCTTTCTTCAGTATCCTAATCTTGATCAATATGTAAAGAAGAAAATTCTCCCACAATATCGAGAAATCTTTTTATCTCAAGATCATCCTCAAAAACCTTCCATTGTTTGACGTTGTTAGGAATATAGGGTCTATACTTTAGTTCCACCTCATACTTGATTTTGGGGGGCAAAGGGACCCTGAAATTACTTGTTGAGACAGCCAAGGAATTTGCCATAGTGTTCTCCTCTCTTGGAACAAATGAGATATTAAAAGCCAAGAAGAAACTATCAACAAGATCCCAAACTTCATTTCTATAGGTCCTCAACCTAGGGTGTTTAGCTTGATACATATTTTTGACTTGATGAACAATTAACTCAACATCTCCAAACATTGTTATCTCTTCAATCTTCATGTATTTACAATCCCTCAAACCCAAAACAAGAGCCTCATATTCTGCCACATTGTTTGTCGTTTCAAATCCAAGCTTATAAGACACAGATATGGTCTCTTGGGTAGGGGAAATAAAAAATACCCCATCACCAACACTCTACCTAGAAGAGGCTCCATCAAAAAACATCTTCCAAATAGAGGTATTGGGAGGAGGATCTTCACAAGAGGCAATAGGTTTCTTTCTAATTTCAATAGGTGTTTGAGAAGCATTAGTGAGTTGTAACATATTGGTTCCTAAATCAATATCAACTGCAAAAAGGGGTGGTTGGTAGGATTTTCTTCATCATTGATAATGTAAGCAAGTTGTGCTTCCCTATAAAGCCTTCTATGTTCCCCCCAAAACACAAGAATGGTGGCATATGAAATATCCATCTGCAAAGTTCCCCCTAGTATTTTGATCCAAGATCTACACAACAACATCCCAAACTTAGGGGGGACATCAACCACTACAATATCCATGATGATACTTTTCATTGGCAATTGGAACAAGGAAACATCCAGGTCCTTAATAACCCCAAGACACTTCACCTTCCTGGAATCAAATGAGTATAGGTCATGGTAGGTTTTTGTAACCTCCAACCCAATTTCATCCATGGCAGTCTTAGGCATGCGATTGTGATATGCCCCTGAATCCATCAAACAGTTGTGAAGAACTTTATCATGAATGTTCAATGATGTATAGACAACTGTTTTTTCATCTTGGAGGTTGACTAAATTAGTGGGACAAGATGAAGGTTTAGGCTGCAACATTTTGGAAAGGTACCTCCTGAAATCCTCATTCTTAACTAGCTCTAAAAAAGGTACACATATTTTAATCTTTTGAATTTCTTTCTCAAAGTTAAAAGAGGAGGGAGGATTCATAATCTCCTTAACTTCTGGGGTAGGGCTCTTAACCACTTCATGGTGTATTTGTGCCTCTCTTTATTTTTTGCTAGCTACCACACCCCTAATAGAATTCTCTGTTCTAGTAGGCTGATCAAGAATGTCAGTCTTCCCCTCTTTCAAATTTGACCTTAGGTTGTATCTATTTGGATTTCCACTGGTCCTTTCCCCTTTAATCAGCTCATTTAGTTGGATATCCATGAGAGACTCTTCATATGCAGATTGGGTTAAATGAGGAGACAAAGAGGTGTCACCAAGACAATGGATTTCAGGATCAACATCTTCTTTCTCTCGTTCTTCATCAATAACCAGGTTATTTTGGAGAGGGGCTTGAATTTTTTTTCATCCCTATCCCTATTTCTTTGATCTCTTTGGATGATATAAGGGGAATTATTGGGTCTTATGAAATTACCCCTATTATCATCATTCTGGGGGTTCCTATAGCTTTGATTTCCTTCAAATTTCAATTTATCCATTTCTAAAAAAAAGTGATTTTACCAGTTTTGTCAATTCATCCACCTGGGGGTGGGAAGTAGAGGAATCAAAGGTTGAAGCTTCAGTCCTACCCTTCCTTATATCTCTATCAAATTTAGTCCTGATTTTTTCAGCTACCAATATATTAGACTCCACTTCAAGGGTTGCATCTTGCATATGAGCTAAAGAGGTAGCTCTCCTTTCTCTCAACAGGAGGAAAAACTCAGGGTCAAAATCGATGGCATAAGTAATATTCTTGCCAAAGGTTTATGTAGGATTTATTTCAGTGGGAATATTATTGTACATTTTATTAAATCTTTTTGTGAAGTATGAAACAAATACCCCTTCTTTCCTCTTAAGTGACCCAAATTCTATAATATAATAGTAAAAAAAAATTATCCCCCCAATGCCTCAAGAATGAATCATCCATAGTTTCAATCCCAACAATAGATCTGGGAGTCAAAACCCTAAACCATTTCCTAGCATCACCATTAAGGCTCTGAACAAAGATTCTCATCCACACATCTTCATTTTCAATGTTAAGATTATCTGCATAACTATAAAAATATGAAAGATGTTCTTTTGCAGTTATGTCTTCCTCCCCTGTCAACTTGGGCATGTACTTAAGGTACTCTCCAACTGGGAGAGAATTCATAGGCTGAGGTAAAATAAGAGGGGCATGTCTATCATCAACTATGGCATCTGTTGGCACTAGGCCAAAGTGGAAAGAAGGACAATTGTGGGAAAGAAAGCATGCAGAAACTGAAGTAACAGCTGGGGGAAGAACATCACGCGTGCATGCAAGAAAGCGTGCACAAGGAAAGCGACAGTTGGAGGAAGAACAGCATGCGCGCATGGGAGGAAGACCTAACATCGGTAGGGTTAGGGTTTTGGTAATACATTGTAAATGGCTAAAGAGCCTGATATATATAAATATAGATACGCAGGTATCATAGAGAGGTTGGTTCACTTTTTGTATTAGTTCAACTTTTGCAGTATTCCATCATATTTATGTACGAGTTGATGCGTTATGTAATACTGCTATGAACCATTTTTGTAAGTTGTTGAGATAAGAACAAAGGAGAGAAGGAAGATTTGAGGATTATATTGCAGGATATGGATCCTGGTGCGATCTAATTTGCCTCATACAGATCTTACCCATCTGAGGAGAATTGTAAGCGCGTGGCGCTGGAGATGCAGAACTACCATAATAAAAGAGACAAGAGACAAATATTTGTGGGCATAGCCTAGGAGGGGGTGAACCACAGTAATATATGTGTAATGTGATGAATGCATGTACATCTTTGTTTTCTTTCAGTAGTTAATTGTTATTCTTAATGAATGAGTTAATACATTGTTATGGAATATGATTGTGTTGTTCGGGAAATAAACTGTGAAAGATAAATTCACACCTGTGAATAATAGTAGATTTCAATCAAAATTCATTATACATGGCTCTGAATAATAAACCCCTATATCATACTCAATCCTAGGTTGTAAACACCTGAGTCTTGCAGCCACCCATTTAAAGTTATCTCGGGTGAGACTGCACAGTGCACTCTGTGTACTGTGTTGCTTTTTGGTTTACCAGGAGGGCCGATAGTTTTAGAGGCTTTGCTGGAAACCCAAAAGACATGAACACTGGGTCAATAACTCAGAAGGTAAGGGAAGAAGAACAGATAACAAAAAAATGGTTCCATTGCCGTGTTAATAGGAACACGAGAGGACTGAGTAGATGAGATAGATTGAATGAGAAAAGAATGAGCGAAACAAGAAGAGCAATGATCCATTAGAAGGGAATGTTGAGACCTTGTAACCCCACGAAAGAAGAAATCAAAGGTTGGTTGAGAACCAAAGAGCTATATTTTTCACAGAAAGATAATAGAAACCCTAGAATCACACCTCGCAAATATCTAGACAAATACGTGTTTATTGATCTACACAAAGTCTTTTTCTGTGATTTTCCACATCTACTACATGAGTGTATACTAAGTTTGAAGGATAACCACGTGACAAACTGAATTCAACAGTTATATTGGAATCTAGTACAGATTGAGCATTTACAGCAGGTGAACAACAAATTCACCTGCACAATAGACTTTTGGCTTGATAGTATTGTGGCAGGTTTCATCACAGAATTTGCAGTTGACACAGCGAAGTCATATAGCACAACAGAGAAATAATTTCTACATGGACCTCGAGGAAGGTACATTCGATCACTGTATACTTCTATTAAGATACTTTTATATAACAAAGGTGTAATGACAATGGAATCAGACAGCTAAACTTCCCTACGTACATGTGGGAAGGGGGGAAACACTGACAGAGAAAGGATAAATGGAAGGAGGTGAGGATAAAGGCAAGAAGGAGAAGGAACCCTTGGACCTGATCATGATGGATGACGACTAGCTCAAGTGGATCTTGATGTCATCAGGAACGACGCATAGCGGAGTACCCTACCAATATAAGGTGAATACTAAGAAGAGAGTCGTAGTTGTGAGGGAAGGCTTGGAGAGCGATGAGGAAGAGGTAGAGAATCTCTAGACTATGGAGCAGATTGAGGAAATCTTGGGTGAAACATATGAGGGGAAGATGAGAGGCCCAAGAACGAGAGGAGAAGGCAGCCATCCTATCCATATTAATGTCAATGTGGAACCCATAAACCCATGTGCGACTAATACACCAAAGAGAACACCACCGTTTAGGCAACCGAGGTTCGGAGGAAGTCCGACAGCAGGAAGTACATCTACACAAGGCACAACATCTGGAGGAGCCAATTCGTGTAGCACTAGTCAAGTATCTACACCGCATGGAGGAGGTAGTAGTTCAGTATTCAGAATGGCATGACACGATCCTACTATCAGATTGCCAGAATTTCGAGGAGAAGAAACAAAAGACCCTGAGAAGCATTTGTTCATTTGTGCAAAGATCTGGGAAGAAAAATAGATCACGGATGGAGATACCAAACTCGTGCAGCTAGCGATTACGCTAAGATACCATGCACTAGACTGGTACATGAGTCTGGACACAAACAGTGCCCCTGGGATGACAAGGACACTGGCTGACATTAAGAAATTATCGATAAATGAGTTCTAGAAGATGAGCTCAGAGGATCATTACATGAACGAGATGATCGAAATTAGACAAAAACGAGAAGAATCTATATGGGATATTGATTATAGATTCAACCGACTGAAGGTAAAGTTAAAATACCTTATGACCGAGATGCAACATCGACACTTGTTTGTCAACTCACTACTCCCACACTTAAAATATTCCTTACGAAAACAAAAACTTCAGACGCAAGCAGAGGCTCTACAGGAAGCCTTGCAAATGGAAGAGAACCAGTACCAGCAGATAGACCTTGTTATCGAAGAGATGAAGGAGGATTTGAAGAACTTAACATTTCAGTTGAACCAGAATAAGAACAAGGACAAACGAGAATTCGTTTGGTGCACCACATGTAGAACACAAGGACACCACAAGAACAAATGCCCAACATTCGCGTAGTATATGGCAGTCGGTATGCCAAATCCTCTACCACAGAGAGGATTATGGTGCGAAATATGTAAGAAACCGAGTCACGATCCTTATCACTGCACGCATATGCAGAAATACCAGACAGTTCCAAAGAATTCATATTGCACCTTCTACAAATCAGTGGGCCATGATGATAAATATTATATAACTATGGAGCTGATGCGGGAGAGAACATCAGATGCATACAGGGTATAGGCCAAAATGATGACTAGGCAAGTAGTGCCAAATTTCAATCAAGCCCCAGACCCATACAACACTGCACAACAACCATAAAATAACGCGAAGCCACAGTACAACCCGACACAGCCCCAGTACAATATTGCGTAGTACAATAAGGAACCACATTATAACGCACCGAGAGGTGATCGATCAGGCTACCGAGGTGGAGGATGAGACATAGGAGGTTTCAAATGCGGTAGAGGACCAGTCACATGTCACAATTGTCAGCAACTAGGACATTATCCATGGGAATGTCCACTTCCACCAGCAACTTGTATGTATTGTCGCGCATCAGACCACGATACAGAGGAATGTCTGAAAATACTAGTAAAGATTCAATAAAAGAGGAACTAGAAAAATCACAATGTTCAGTGGATTTCAGCCGAAGCAAGGGATGATAGATGAAACATCAACATAGTCACTCGCGGAGGAACAAAAACAAGCATTGATGCAGTTCGACAAGAACTAGCACAAAATCAATGGGTAAAGAAGAACATTGAACCAAGAAAGCAGGTCAATGCGCCAAAAGAAAAAGAGACCTTTAAGGAAGCCAGACAAGAATTTCAGAAGGAGGACACAGCGTTGACTTCAACTACGCAACCATTCAAGGAAGCCCCAGAATATGAAATGTTGCCCTCACTGGATCATACCAATGGAATGCAAGCCCTGGGACAAGTAAGTACAATCAAATGCTTTTTACAATCATGCGTGAAAGTATTAATTGATCCTTCATCTATGAAAATATTGCAAAACATACTAGAGAAATTTAGCAGGAAGACAAAAGAAAAGCTAGAACCAAAAACCGTTAACCACCTACACACAAGAAGAAGAACAAGCAGGCAATTTAGACTAAATGCTAACATTGGGGATTTCAATATGGGAGACATTATACTATACCTAGGATCCAAATTGAATGTTCTACCAAAGAAGACATGGAAATGTATGGGAGAGCCAACACTGCGATACTCAAATGTCCAATTAAAACTAGCAAATGAGCATAGATTCCTACCAATAGGTAGACTGAAAGGAGTAACAGTAGATCTAGATGGAGTGCGCACTAAAGCAGATTTTGAAGTCATTGAAATAGTAGACGACACAACACCTTACCCAACATTTCTTGGTCTGGATTGGGCGTTTGACAACCAGGCCATAATCAATTTGAAAACCAGGAAAATGACATTTGAATCCGGAGAATACAGGGTCATAGCACCACTAGATCCATCGGAAGGGGAGAGGTTTGTAGAACTCACTTCCCTGGACTTAAAGGAGATCGTCCAGTTGTACATAACAACTGTGCGTGATGAGGATTACGTAAACCCAACTGCAAATGGGGTACTCATTTGGTGGAGCATTACTTCATGTGTGACAAACTCAGACACCGGGTTAGAAAACTGGCAGCATAAACTACACGAAGTATCCACGTGAAGATGTGCAAGAATAGATTGTGTAGTAATATGGGTAGGCATAGAAATCAGAGAACCACCCAGTTTCCATGGACTAAATGATTTGGAAACTTTTTTGACACAATATGAAGATGAAGAATTAGAAAACCAGCGACTGTTAGCACTTGACTTAACACTCAAAGCCACACCCATAATATGGTGGGGCACACATAAAGAGACCATCACAGACTGGTATCAATGTAAGCAACTATTGCACATAAGGTTCACTGCAGAACATGAATACAATAGACAACATAAATATGAAGGACAAGAGGCACCAGCAGAACACTTGGCGAAGTGTAGAACGTTGTGGAAAATGACAGCACCAGAGGAATGGCCTCATCACTTCATACATACTTTAGAGGGCATACTAGTGAACTGGTATACAGACCAAGAATTGCGCAAAGGAACTACAACATGGAGGACATTGCAGCAGAACTTCACAATCACATTCTCATTCGAACATGAGAACCCCAACAATGACGGATCCCTCAAACGAATCAGAGGAGTAATATTCATCAAAGAACCAAAAATAGAATTTATCAGAGAAGAGCAACAACAGAATAAACAGACAGTCAAGGAACTAATGTCATATTACCATTTACAAGAGGAAGCACCAGATGAAGATGATCCACACGATATTCAGGTCGAAGAAGTAGAAGGTGAAAGAGATGTGGAAAGACCACCCATAGAATCAGAAGTCATTTCTGCGCCAATCAAGGTAAAGAAATTCAACATTGAGACAACTGAGTAGCCCAAAATGGCCAGCATTAGAGATTATTGGGATGAGCAAACAATAGAAAACATCACATAATTGTTACGCGATATAGCGACTTTTTTCCCACAACATTTACAGAGATGAAGGGTATACCTGGAGAATTAGGAGAGATGAAGATACCACTCAAGCCTGAAGCGAGACCTATTAGACAATGACCCTATAGACTAAACCCCATATATAAACAGAAAGTTAAAGAAGAGATCGACAAAATGCTTGAAGCCATAATCATCGAACCAGTTGAGGAATCCGAATGGATAAGCCCGATGGTAGTACGGGACAAGAAACAAGGAAGAGGGATCAGGATATGCATCAGCTTGAGGCAGTTGAATGATGCATGCCTACATAACCCATTCCCTACACCGTTAACAGATGAATTAAAGAGAATGTGAGGTGACATGAAGCTTACTCATTCACTGATGGATTCTTAGGCTACCATCAGATTAAGATAGCATAGGAGGATAGACGCAAGACCACGTTTGCGACGGAATGGGGATCTTATTAGTACACAGTCATGTTGTTTGGACTAAAGAATTCACCCGCAATATTCTCCAAAGTGGTCATCACCACATTTAAGGAATTCATCCATCAGTTTCTCGAAGTATACCTAGATGACTAGACAGTTTATAGTCTGTTGAAAAACCATGTGGAAGTTTTACGACTGATGTTAGAGAGATGTAGACAATGCCAGATATCACTGAACATCAAGAAATGCATATCTGGAACACCATTTGGGATACCATTAGGCCATATAGTATGCAAACAAGGCTTGTTAGTGGATCTGTCCAAGATTGCAGTCATTGTTAACTTACCATCACCAAAAATAGTCTGTCAGCTAAGAGCAACATTAGGACACACATGATACTACAGGAAATTCATCAAAGGATATGCCCAGATCACAACACCAATGAAAAAACTGTTAAGGAAGGATACAAAGTATCAATGGAATGATGAGTGTCAACACGGTCTGGATACCCTGAAGAAAAATATGGTTACTGCACCAGTATTATTATTTCCAGACTTGGGAAAGACATTCCATGTGCATGTAGATGCATCAGCGATAGCACTGGGAGCTATCTTAGCACAGCCAGGAGCGAGAGACTTGGATCACCCGATAGGGTTTGCAAGCAAAAGGTTATCAGAGTCAGAACATAATTATAACATAACAGAAAGAGAAGGCCTAGCCGTGGTTTATGCACTGCAGAAGTTCATACATTGCCTATTGCGAAAACACTTTAATATGTTTATAGATCACTCAGCCTTGAAATACCTAGTCAACAAGCCAATGTTGGGGGGGAGAATATGTCGATGGTTACTGTTATTTCAAGAATTTGTTTTTGAAGTAATAGTCAAACCAAGAAAATTGAATGCAGGACCTGACCACCTGTCTAGGGTCATAAATGGAGAAGAACCTATGAATTTAGAAGAAAACTTTCCAGATGCACAGTTATTCTCAGTACAAATTGTTGATGACTACTTCGCAGATATCATCTAGTACTTGAGTATAGGTACTATGCCGCAAGAATATACCACCGCACAGAAGAAGAACCTTGTAGTCTGTCCAACCAACTATCAACTGATTGCAAGACACCTATACAAGATGGGCGCAAAAAGCATCTTGCAAAGGTATGTGTTAGAGAAATAATGACCAAGAATTTTAGCAAAATCCCATGAGGGAATCACAGGAGAGAATTATGCAGGAAAAGCTACCACAAAGAAGGTACTACGTGCAGGACTATGGTGGTCATCAATTCACAGGGACTCGAAAGAGTACTGTCAAAGATGTGATGTCTGTCAAAGGGTAGGAAAACCCAACAAAAGGGACGAGATGCCACTATGACCACAGGTAACATTACAGGGATTTGACATTGGGTAATAGACATTGTGGGACCAATTAACCCACCAGCCAAAAGAACAAGGGAAAGATACATTATCACCATGATGTAATACCTAACAATATGGGCAGAAGCCGCACCAGTAAAAGAATGCAGCGCAGAGACAACTGCACACTTCTTTTTTGAAAAAGTAATCACTAGATTTGGGTACCCAAGAGTTTTCATGAGCGACCGAGGATCACACTTCCTAAACAACACCATCCACGTGATGACTGAAGAGTTTGAAGTTCATCACCAGAAGAGCACACCATATCATCCACGGGAAAATGGCACAGTAGAAGCCTTAAACAAAATTCTGGAGAATGCACTGACAAAGATCTGTAACATCAACAGAGATGACTGGGACCTCAAAGTACCAGCAGTTTTATGGGTGTATAGGACCACATGCAAAACGTTAACAGGGCACACACCATTCAAACTAGTCTATGGCCAAGAAGCATTAGTGCCATTAGAAGTTTTAGTACCCATCTTACGCATAGCAGCTATCACACACATGACAGAACGAGGCACAGTACAGGAGAGACTAAATCAGCTATTATCAATGGAGGAAGACCGAATCTTGGCATGATTCCATCAACAAGTGTAGAAAGCAAGAGACAAATCTTGGCATGATCGACATATCAAGAAAAAAACACTCAAGGAAGGAGATCTAGTATTTCTCTACAACAACAAGTCGTTTCAACACCCGAGGAAGCTTATAATGCACTGGCTAGGACCATATGAGGTAAAATATGTCACAGGAGTTGTATAGTTACAAGATTTAGCAAGCGCATACCTCAGAGGAATTATCAATGGGAGATGACTGAACCTGTATAAGGACAGTCGACCACCCACCATGCAGTAGAAAACAAAAAGGGCGGGAACACAAAGGAAACACGACTAAAAAGCACGCAGCATGCCAGAGATAGAAAGGCCACACGAAATTTGAAACACAAATTCGGCAAAGTCACAAACAATGGTTACATAAAAATGGAAAACAAGTGGGAAACGGAAATTCGACAAAAGTAGTATGACAGGACAACACTAAGCGGAATTAAATCATGGCAAGGACTGATGGGACATCACATTAAACACGCCAACCTGAGATGGAAAAGAAAGTGTAATGGAAAGTATGAAACCACCACAGATGCATTGAACCCAGAGTTATGATGCATTAAATGCATAATGGAGGAAGCGTCCTCGACAAGCTTCATGACAAGCCCATACAACACGCGAGAACAGGAGCAACTAGTCTATTCATGAAAGGAAAACAAAGAGAGAGTAATAACATCCAGAACAAATAGAGCGAGACCACATATCTCATCAAATTTATTTGAAATCAGCCATCGTTCTACAGTCACCACTATGTCACCACCGAAGCCAACAGAAGCAAGCTAGACAGCCAGACCAACCAGGGTTCAAACTAGGTCACGAGGACCGCAGGAAGAAAATGAACAACAACAGCTGGAGATCGTCGACATCAAAGAAATCGCATCCCTAGAGACGATACCGGTGAACTCTACACCGATATTGGAAGAGATTCAGCAGCCACAAGAAGAGGCCATGAAAGTGGATATGCCAGTAGCGGTGCAGGCGCCTTAGAATGAGGAAGTGGAAACCCAACAGGAAGTGAAACCAAAAAGAACAGAAGCATCCCTATAAGTTAACGGAATGACACAAAATTTGGAAGAGTCAGTGCAACCAGACGACTTGCAAACGACCATCTTAGGTCAACCAATAGAGGAGACCACTGCAAATGCCTCGACTTGGCCAGAATGGCTGATGGGGGAACAATCGGAAGTTGTTGGAACTTCGAACCAACCACCGCAGTAGGAAGACAGAGTTCAGATACCAGGCTCACCCTGCAAGAAACCTGTAGCAGAAATTGTTCTACCACGCATACCAACTAGAGTACAGGTAGAACCAAAGCTACTAGGTCATGCTGGGAAGCTCAAATATTTAGACCATGACGTATCAGATGAAACCAAGTTCCCAAAAATTGTGTAGAGGGTATTTATGCATACCATAGGTGTAAACCGATTTGGAGAAACAATCAACCAGCCACACCAGTGGGCATCTGGGATGGATAGAACATGAATATTAGGTTTGTTGAAGCTACCACATTTTGGTAGAGACTAGTATGCAAAAGCATGCATCAAGAAGCTGTTAGCAGTCACACATGTAGGGGACATATGGTTGGACAAACCCGTCCCCATAAATGTTGAGCTTATCGCACAAATCATAGGGTTACCAACCCAAGGTATGGATCCTGCATTGATTTTGGATGACAAATCCAAGGAGAAACTGTTGGTAGAAGAAATGAAGAAGAAATATGGCACCGTCAGGGGAAGGAGGGGCATCATGATCAAACGAATCAAAAACACAGCTACACAATTGAGTGCAAATATCTTAGCTTGAAAATTTCTCAAAAAATGCCGCAAAGATGAAGTACCAGTAGGAGTCATTGTAGTTACAGCTTAGTGCACAGAAGGCACCTCTATGAGATGGGCGCCATATTTATTGAAATTTTTTCAAGAGGACTACAAGGATGCATAGGACCTAGGAACAGAGTTCCATTACTCATGGTTGATCACCCTAATAGCCTTCATGGGATGGAGAGAACTAGGGTATGTAATTTTTTGTACCAGATCCCAGCGAGCAGGAGAAAGATACCTATGACTAAGATCTGGGCCGTAGGCCAGTCATAAGAGGGAGAAAGGAATCATATTCTAAGCATACCTATGGGACATACATGAAGCTATCAGTTGATCATGGAGAATAACACCAAAGGTTGTCATGCGATATCTGGACATCGCCAACTTCCCGGCCACATGACAAACAATGTGGATACAACTAAGGCAGGATCTAGATAAACAGTGGCTATAGATGCGCTACTACATCACAGAGGGTGATATCGATGTATTAATTAGTGAATGTCTGATGAATGGAGGATCCCATCCATTACCTGGGAATTACCAAAAAGAACAACAGAAGGAGAGGCAGTGCATGCAGAAACACAGCCTTCGGAAATCCCAGTACCCAAGAAACCAAGGACGGGCCAAACCAAGCCGACTCAGGAAAACGAAGGGTCAAAGAAAACAGGGACCCATAAGGGGAAGAAAGATACTACACAACCGACCAATGGACAACAGAAACAGGCTGAGGGAGCGTAGGAGACTGCTCCAAATCCCATCACACAGGAACCAGGGGGAAATAAGAGACCAGTCGCGCAGGAAGGAGGCACATGCAAGAAATTAAAGGCGCAATGAGCATCTCCAGACTATACGATCATGGAGGACGATGTGGAAATGATCGCCATAATGGTTCAGGATTTCCTAGCAGAATATTTTGATCATGCAACACATCACAAGGATAAACTACAAAAAGAGCTGGCATAAATGGGATAGTTCCTCAAGAAATTCAGGGAAGCATAGACAACAAGCAGCAGTAGAGGCATAGATCCATCAATAATACAGACCAAATAAAGAGTGGAGGTATAAGAACAAGACCCAGTACACTCCATGCCACACGCAAATGCAATGATTTACATCAAACCTAGCATGTTGCACATGGATGAAATCGTGGGGCAGACACCCTTGAAGGATTTATTTCACATCCAATTGGTCTTGACACGGATTCCATCAAGGAAACTACACAAATTGTAGGTTAGTGTCGACCATGATGTACAGTCTCATGCACATAAAAACTTAGTCGAGCTACATCAAGCAACAAAGAAGCGGGAGGCGCTGGAAAAAGTCTGTGAGCAGGCCAAGCTCAAAACTCGGGAGGAAAAAGAATGCAGGAATGAGCTGGAACAAAGAGTCGGAGGAATTTTTGAGAAACTCCCAAGCACTGCGCAAGGAAATGAACTCCCAGTAGAAGAAAATATCGACCAAATTCCACAGGAAATTGATCAATATCAGAAGGAGATCAAGAATCTCCGTGAACAGCTCACACCAACCACTACACCAGCAGTGAAGGAGCAAAGGAAGAAGGAAGCAACAACGCAGGTGCAGGAGATAGAGCATCAGGTTAACACAGCACCTGAATTGTTCGATAAAGCAGTGCAACTTTGGACAAGGTTGGAGGAGGATCCATAGGTCCAACGTTGGGACAAGGAAGAGGAAAGGATCAATGCAGCGATCCAAGAACTCAAACAGAGGAAGAAGACCATACCAATCCCAGAACGAGTCAAAGGGACCCAAGAGATGAAGAAGATGCAAACATAACTTATCATTGCGAAAACACAGAAACAGGGATGTTGGGCTTAAATAGAGCCATTACAGGAACAGGTAGTAGAAGTACTCGCACAGGCATAAGGAGCTAAAACACAAATAGCACAGACCCGGGATGAATGTGCAGGATTTTTGAGCGACGAAGTGGCAGTTCAGGTAGTAGACACCATCAAGGAGAAGACCGCACAAGCATTGACAAAAGTAGCAAAGGTCAAGGAAAAGTTCCAGACGATCACTAAGGATATCGAACAAGCTCAGAAGGATTAGGTGACTCGGGACGATTCACATGTCAATTTTGGGGGCCTATTGGCAGCAGGCCGAAGTGGAAAGAAGGACGATCATGGAAAAGAAAGCGTGCAGAAACTTAAGTAACAGCTAGAGGAAGAACAACACGCGTGCATGCAAGAAAGCGTTCACAAGAAAAGCAACAATTAGAGGAAGAAAAACACGCACGCATGGGAGGAATACCTAACGTAGGTAGGGTTAGGGTTTTTGTAAGACATTGTAAATGGATGAAGAGCCCGATATATATAAATATAGATACGCATGTATCATAGAGAGGTTGGTTCTCTTTTTGTATTAGTTCATCTTTTGCATTGTTCCATCATAGTTATGTATGAGTTGATGTGTTATGTAATACTGCTATGAACCATTTTTGTAAGTTGTTGATCTAAGAACAGAGTAGAGAAGGAATATCTGAGGATTATATTGTGGGCTGTGGAGCCTGGTGCGATCTAGTTTGCCTCATACAGATCTTACCCATGTGAGGAGAATTATAAGCGTGCAGCGCTGGAGATGCAGAACTACCATAATAAAAGAGCCAAGAGACAAAACTTTATGGACATAGCCTAGGAGGGGGTGAACTATGGTAATATCTGTGTAATTTGATGAATGCATGTACATATTTGTTTTCTTTCAGCAGTTAATTGTTATGCTTAATGAATGAGTTAATACATTGTTATGGAATACGATTGTGTTGTTCAGGAAATAAACTGTGAAAGATAAATTCACACCTGTGAATAATAGTACATTGCAATCACAATTCGTAGCACATGGCTCTGAATAATAAACCCCTATCACATACTCAATCCTAGGCTGTAAACACCTGAGTCTTCCAGCCACCCATTTAAAGCTATCTCGAGTGAGACTGCACAATGCACTCTGTGTACTGTGTTGCCTTCTGGTTTACCAGGAGAGTCGATAGTTTTAGAGGCTTTGTTGGAAACCCGAAATACATGAACCCTAGTTCAATAAATTATAAGGTAAGGGAAGAATAATAGATAACCAACAACATCCATCATGTTTCTAGGAAGATTAACACCTGCCATTTGGATGTGAACTGTTGGATAACAAAGGGGAGATGGAGTTTGGACAGGTAGGACTACAGTCGTGTTCCTAGGGGAAAGGGGAAACAATTGAATGTTGGAGGAGGATGGTATAGGTTTAAAATGAAATTAATCTTCCCCCTCTTTAGATACAACAAATTTTCTAGAAGGAGGGGTAGGAAAACCCAAAGTGGGAAAATATTCTAAGCTCCTGGGTCTAAACCACTTTACAATATTAGGGGAAACATGAGTTTCAAAACTTTCTCCTTCCAACTGAATACTAGAGGGGGTATTTCAATAGGAAATATTCCAAAATATAAACTTATGGAAACTCCAACAGATGGTAAAAAGGAGAACTAGATACAACTACTAGAGTTTTAAAAGAAGAATCATGTAAATTACCAAAATCACCTGGTACAATAGTTGAAATCCCTTCTTGAGAAGCATTTCCTTTATTGATGATTTTTTGGGGTCAGTTTGAGGTGTTTCCAGAGGTAGATGTGGAGTAGGCCTTGTGTGTCTGCCTTTCGGAGCCACAACTTAAACAGTGGAGTCGTCAGGTGCAAGTTGCCATCTTAAAGGTATTGACTTTTTATGCACCTTCAGAATCAAAATTTCTTTGTCATTCAATCCCAGGGAAATGTCCTCAATTTGTTCCCTGAAAATGACGCCATGAATGTTAGCACTGAGAGTCACCCTTATACTGGAAGATGATAAGCCATGTACCCATCAAAATGTTTGTAGAGGTAGGTTTATGAGTGGAGGTCAAATGGACAAATCTCGGTACAAGAATGTTTTAACACAGAAACTGGAAAATAAATGCATAAGAAAATGAGGTTCTCATTAACTTCAGTCAATGGTTTAAGGCTAAAGGTGAGAAGGAGGAAGACTTAGTGAGGAAAGTGGACAATTCTTCCATGAGCATCTGGCCTTCAAGAAGCTTGGTGAAGAAAAAATCAAGCACAAGAGCACTCTTGAACTTAAGTTTCAGACACTAAAATATATCACAACAACATACTAATCAAACCTCCATTACCATGTGACTACAAAAACTCATATGGATCATCCATGCACGAGAATTTAAACATAAGAGGAAACAACACAATGAAGGAAAATACTGAAACATGTCACAATAGAATTATAATCAAACCTCCATTACAATACAACTACAACAACTCTTCTGGATCATCCATGCATGAATTTTTCAACACAAGAGAAAACAAAATGATGAAAGAATTTGACTTCTATTAATGAGAAATTCTAAGGTCTCATACATAACTAGAGAATAGCTCTTCTATCAAACTATTACAAATAGGGATCTTTGATCAACCATCGACCATAACATATTCTTCAACTGATGTATTTATACCCAAAACAGTAGCAATTGCCTTGTCCTTCCTGTCCTATTCCTTCTGTCAGAAGGAGACTTTGATCAGTATGGAAGTGCAGGAGAAACTTCACTCTATTGTACTTTAGGATAACAACTTTTTGTCTCCTCGGCTAGACCCTCCATGATTCCATTTAAGGGGGGTTGGAGACAGTTCAACCACCAATTCTTCTTTCATTAACTGATTTCTTCTTGGGATCAGGATGTGGAAAAATTTCCCTCTGTTGTACTTCGGGATGACAGTTTATTGTCTCCTCGGCCAAACCCTTAATTCTTCCATTTAGGGGGGTAGTTGATTTTTCTCTTTCCTCTACTGATAGAATGGTTTTGGTATGCTAATGATTTTCTTCTCCTTGTGGCGCTACTTTGATGAATGGCTTAACACCCAGCTTATGTTTCCACGGGCTGATCTTGGATTGGACCCCATATAAGCATGTTATTGAGGAAGTTAACAAGGGTGGTTTGGGTCCACACCGCTTTGGCCCCCGCAATCCATCACCAACTTCCACATACCTATTTAGCTATACCGTGGTTTTTGATTGCGGGACCGCTCAATAATTTTAGCGTTCGAGCATGTTTTGTCCCCGCAATGAAGTGTGGCCATTGATCTATTGCAATATGTGATCTGGGTAACCCAACTTTGGTGCTTGGAGCTTTGAATGCTGAGAAATAATATCTCTCGAAGTACTTTCTTCCGGTTGACATGGAATCCTCTTGCTACTTTGGGACTTCGTACCTTCTTGTGATAATGCTGCAAAGATCAACGATTCCTGTTGATTTGAGATCAACGGTCCACAACTACCTTGGGAGTTTGGGTTTCAGACCCTTTTAACGCATAGCTCTTATAACCCTCCGGAGCGTCGTATCTCTGAAGTGATAGATCTTCCTCCATGTGTCCTCTTGTTTTGGAAGACCGAGATTCACTTCGGGAGTTTTTTACTCACTCATCTTGTGCTTTCATCCTCCCGAGGTGTGAGATCACCAAACATGTGTTCCTTGCTTGAAGATCAATGGCCATGGATAATGTGGGCTCACGACTTGCACAAAATTTAATTTCCTCCCAGATCCCCGCAATACGAAGATGCTCATTCATAGCGGGATCAATATGCATCATTGATATCTTGATCTAGAAATATCAATGATCATGAGCGATTGCGGGCTCACAACTTGTAGGAACTTTAATTTTCTTTTTGATCCCCACAATGCCTCCCCACCGTCGATATCTCTCCAATGAGATCATGCGGTCATGAATTATTCTTTTCTCGATCTAACGGTTGATATGAATTTTACATAGGATCTCCACTGTTGAAAATCAAGCCTACCTACATTTCAAGATCAAAATGGACAGCTCTAAATGTTGCATTTTCCTCATGGTTTTTCCCTGTGCAAACAAAGGACTTGGTCGGCCTGCAAAAACTACATAGGACCCATGACAATTTGATGTGATAATAGAACACACTGACATAGTAGAATGTCATTTTAATTTGGTTATGGGGTAATAACCAAAGAAATAAAGATAAGAACTTGTTAAAAGATTGGATGTAGGCGAAGTTAGTCATGTATGAGACCAAGACATGGTTGGATATGGAAAGGTTATGAACCACACAGGTACCAAAAGATTCCTACCTTTAAATAAAAATTGGATTGCAACCTTTTTCTAACACTAATGAACACCACATAATTGTATTATTGGTGTAGTGTTCAGGTCGAAAAGGAAGGAATCTAACTAATTGGGAAGACAATAGAAAGTGTGTGGAGAATATGTCAAGACATTGATCAGAATTCCAACTTATGGATGGTGAGATACATGACTGAGATAAAGAGTATTATGTAATTAAATGCAAGGTGCATTAAATAAATATGCATTGAGAATTGAACTCATGCATAGTAAGTGAAAGAATTGTATACTTAAATGCAATTGTTGAATGTGTTTTGTAAGTACATGCATATATATTATTGCATGGAAATAATTGTTACTAAAAACTGAAATGTTTTTAACTCATGAAGTTGAGGACATTTCAGGAGTTGTTAGACATTGCAACAATAAAGTTGCAAGTCAAGTAGTCACGTAAGCATTGACTACAGAAAAAGAAGTAATGAACTTACAGATATTAATTATGAACAAGCTTATGCATATAATGATAATTCGCTCTATATTTAATAAAATTGTTTGGTAGTTGTGATTAGATTGCTAGGTGTAGGTAATTCTAAAAATCACACCATAAAGTTTTTGTACATATTGCAATTGAATTATGATGTACAGGAAATAATGAAAATTTGTTGGTAGTATGTAATATGAAGCATTGCAGGAAAAATGGTAAGTAGTTTGGTGCTTGTGGAAAACCACAAGGAAGGTTACATTCCTAATATGGCAACATCCAAGAAGAATTATGAAATAGAATTTCATGTTTTGGGGAAAATTTGAATTTCCTTTGAACTAAGTTTGAGTTCCTAAATGAATTATTTTATGTTCTCCCATGATAACTACATGTGTGTGATGCATATGAGATGATATTGATTAAAGTTGGAATGTTGATTACAAAGAGTAGCTCCAGGGAAGATGTTGGATGGAGACAATGGATCTTACCCTGTAGATCCCCAATGGATCTGGTTGGGTGTGCACTTCTCCTTGGGTTTCCTTGGAGAAGGTTGGAGCCCTGGAGGGAGAAGTGTAGGGTTAGGTTCCCCGGTATGAGCCCTGAAGGGTACCTTGAGACCTCTGAGGGCAATTGGAACTCTTGGATCCACGGTTCTCTGAGACTTCATGTCTAGCCTATGTTGGAGCCCTGGAAGGGAATTTGAGCAGTTGATGAACTGTTGGACAGTGAAGGTGCATACTACCTTGGGTTGTACAGGAATGTGGGGAAGTGAGACCATTGGTTGGAGTGTTGTTGAGGTTTTATACCTTGGCCTAGACCATGTTGATATTGATTGTGGGTTGTGGTTATCTTGGGAAGACATTACCCTGATGGAGTCATAGCCCCTACTCGGGGGTGATACGCTACTGAGAGTTTATCAGCAGTGAGATCTAAGGTTGGGTGGAATGTCATGGATATACATCCAGTCAGTGCTTACAATGAGGTCTAATTGAAGCATGTAACTAGGAACAATGAGTTGAATTCTTCCTAAAGAAACCCTACGGAGTAGAGAAAATGAATTCTAGTTGTACCATGAATACCAGAATCGGTGCTTGAAAGAAGAGCACTAGGTGATTAACAAGTTCCAACAACAAAATCTTGGCACTTTTTGAAGAAATTTGTATTATACATGGTATATAATGCACCGAGGACAGTGCATAAATAAGGGGAGGGGATTGTAATATCCCAAGGCTGAGCCTTGGTTGTAATCATGAATTGTAACATGTTTTGTAGGTTGGTGAGAAAAGTGTTATAAGCTAGGAGGCTTAAGTGCTTATTAGGCTGGAGAGCCTAGATGTTAAAAGCCAGGAGTCTATTTGTACATGTAATTATTCATATTATTAATATAACAACATCGTTGCATGTATACCAACCATGAAGAAACAATATGGGGGACTAAACTCCACTAGGTTGGAAAAGGGAGGAGGCTATGATATTGGGAAAAAGGGGCTAAGCTTAAGATCTTAAACCCAAGAGAATAATATAAAATTATTATTCTAAAGGCTGTAAAGACAATATTAATTTATCCTAAGTTCCTTTGGGGAGAGGAACGAGTTCCAAGTCGAGAGGAACGTGCTCCTGGAGAGCCAAGTTTCATCCGAGATGGATGCATATTTATGGGGGCACTCTCACGAATCTCACCATTCTGACCAGGCTGGCCATCCATTTCCCTGATTCACTCATGCACTGAGAAAGCACGCAGTCAGCCATTTCTACCATTGTTGAATTCCTCAACCACCCGAACCTCTGCAACAATCCTGAATTAATACCCTTACT
>ML785160.1:495038-505768 GCA_009831015.1 Picea engelmannii
ATACACGAGGGCTCCCGTCCATGGAATCAAGAATGAAGATCTCAGTATGAACACGAAGAAAATATGGAGTTTGTGAGTGTTTCATGGGCCCTCTCAAGGATCCGCGTTGTCCAATTTCCAACCGGCCCATCTTATATAGTGGGGGTTGTTGTCAGCGTGATAATTTTGTTATGGACTCTTCGCCATCAATTTTGTTATGGACTCTCGGCCATCTCTTTCCAATCTTCTTTTTCGGAAAATCGGTTCATGTAGTGGAAACAACTCAGAATTGAAATAATTAGTATGCCACCGTATGCAGTGCTCAGCAATGTGCTGATCGCGCATGACTGACTATTTTCTATTATTTGTTTGTTTATATATATTGGTAAAATTCCAAATGATTCATTACCAAAGTTAACTCTGATAAATTATTAACATTGATTTGTTATTGGCCAAAAATAATAAACCATTTTAGTCAAATTTAACATTAATTCGTTATTATTTATTTACATTTAGATTTAAGTTGTTTAAATGAAGTAATAAGTGAATACATTTATTTTTTTATTAATTGCTTCCAAGACTATTTTGATTTGTAAGTTATTTTCAAAAACTTATTAATAAGTGAAAACTTATTAATTGCTTCCAAGAATATTTTGATTTGTAAATTATTTTCAAAAACTTGTCAATGCAAAAAAACGCTCTGCTAGGGTTTCCACCCGAGTCCCTCTGTGCGCGTCGCTCTGAATACCAGCTCTGGCCATGGAGGTCGAGGAAGGGGGGCCTCCTGGCCCCTCTTACAACACAGTCACCGCCCCCGAGTTGGGCAACAAACATTTCAAAAGACCTCCCTTTGAATTTCCAGCGGAAATGACAAACATCCTTTGGGAGGAAGATCTGCCAAAGGAAAAACCCATGGAGATAGACCCTGAAACAAACCATCCAAAAGTGGCTCGCATCTAAGAACCTGGTAAATGCATCCCGCATGTTCCTACTGCACCCAAATATGTCCTCAACTCACCAAGAATAGAAGATTAGAAGCAATATATGAAATATTTCACCCTAATGGGAAAGTTTTTGGGCCTATGGCCATCGGAAAGAGATCTAGTGAAGTGGATACAACACTAGTGGAAGCCCAAAGGTCATTAGGACCTTCAACTCAGTTTCAAAGGCTTCTTCACCATCATTCTACACAACCTAGAAGACAGAAAAAAAAAATTTGAAGGAGGCCCTTACTTTTATAACTCGACAGGACTCTTCCTTTGTTTCTAGATAGAGAAGTTCAGTCCAGAGAAGGAAGACTTCACGCATGCTCCAATATGGTTGAGACTCTACTCCCTACCCTAGGAATTTTGGCTGGAGGAAATACTAGCAGGCATTGGTAATATGATTGGCATCTACATCAAAGCCTCAAAATCCACAAAACAACGAAGGTACACTGCTTATGCTCGTATATGTGTCTATTTAAATATCTCCAAACCCCTACCTGGAGCCATAACCTTAGACTATCAGGACGAAGAAGGGTCTCAAACCTTGGACTATGAGCATATTCCCTTCCACTGTCGAAAGTGCCACGAACATGGCCATCTCTTTCGTGAATGCCCCCTTAATAACCTCGACAAAACAAATCCTGAGGATCCTGACAAAAGAAAAGACGCTTACACCCAAGTCATGGGCCATCGCAAGAAACCGGCTAGAAGAGCGCCTCCCCAGGCCCCCTCTAGACCCTCAACCAGTAACTCCTTTGAAGCCCTCCAAAAAATACCAGAAAATCCCCTCAACCCCGTCGCCCCCCTGCCAAATCCATATCCCTCAGATAAAGCTAAAGATAACCCAGGAACTATCCCACCTAATCCCGCAAACCCCCAAATCCCCACCCCGGAAGCCTCCCTCCCTGCAAATCTAGGACCAGAAATCGAAGACCCTGACATAGATCTGGAAGATCAGGAACTGGAAGGAATAGATTTGGTACACCTGGAACAAGCCTACCCTAAGAAAGAGTTATATACCATCCCAAAGGATCAATTACACAAAGTGCCCAAAGTCTACCTTAATTCCATGATAGGGGGATTAGCCCGAGCCAACTTGGGTCTAGGAATCCAAAGAGGGCACTCGAAAGACCAGTGTAAACCCACCAAAGACTAGAAGAAAAGGGGCAAAAAACCAAAGCACCAACTCATTCAAGATGTAGGAAACTTCCCGGTGAACTCTGGCTAGATCCATCTAATCTCGAACAACTTTCCTCCTCTCCAACCCTCACCCTCATCATGAAGATGCTATCCTGGAACATTAGGGGCCTCAATGCATGAAGTAAACAATGTTTTCTCTGGGAAAGGATAATGAAAGAACAACCAGATATTCTTCTTTTCCAGGAAACAAAGTGTGCTGGGAATGAAGCCACTCAAATTCTTACTAAATGTTGGAAGCAAGCAAAAATAGAATAAGTAGACACAAAAGGTACAACAGGGGGTCTAGCCATACTCTGGAACCCAACCACTATACTCATGGAAGGTTTTTTTACCTCCAAATGGACTATCATAACCTCCTTCAAAATCATCGGTTCGAACAAGCCAAACTACTTATCGAATATTTATGGCCCCACAACCCAGGGAGACAAGGAATCCTTCCTCCAACATCTGGAATGGATTACCAACCACAATGTCAACTAATGGTGGATTAAGTTGGATCATGTTGTCATTGATGTCAAAGGAATAATGTATTGTCATAGTATATTGATGAAGTGTGTATTGTCATTGTTGTCAATGGATTGATCAATTTGTTTTCATATGATGCATAGATGAATATGGATCGATATGTTGTCATTGATGGTTTGATGCATTCATGTATTGATCATTGGATCATGTGATCATGCATAGAATCAATGACAAAGGGACAATGTCATAGTGATGGATTGTCATGGGTTATTCCAGTTGGATTGATGCAAAGATGACTCATTATTGTCTTGTCATGGTTGATAGGAAGTGCAAATGGATGAACTCCAAAGTGGTCTCCTTATGGTGAAAGCCCCCATGGGAAGACACTTTGTGGTTGAGTTATCCTATAAGTATGGTTAGAGAACCCATAATTAATTGTGGAAAAACGAGATGAAGATCAGTGAATTTGTCAGTGAAACTATCCTAGATGGATAGTGCTTGTCATGTCATTTCCGGTGGTATGTGGAACGTCACATAAATCCTCACGGTTTGAGAGTTATGGCATTACGAAGTTGGAGGACCCTCATATGTTGGCTAGAAGCCCCCAAAAGGTCAAAGAAGTCAAATGTGCTTACAAAGAAGAAATTATTTAAATAACAAAGAGAAGTGATGTAGTCAAGGAGGATTATTTAAATAATAAAGTTAATGGAGAACTTTCTAATTATGGAAAGTGGCTATAAATGGATTAACCCTAAAATGAGGAAAATGGGTTAAATGGACAAGTGGCCATGTGAACAAAGTGGTTATGTGGACAAAGTTGGATAAAGGTAGCCATGTGGACAAAATGGTTATGTAGATAAAATGGATATGTGGACAAAGTGGCCTAGTGGATGCTTCTAAGGAAGCTACTTGGAGAGTATAAATAAGAGGCAAGGGTCTCTTGTAAAGATATCTCTCTTGGGAATATATTGAAGATCTATTCTAAGGAAGAGAGTGATTGGAGGATCTCAWGGATGCATCAAAGTTTCYGTAAGTCTRAGATATTGATGGCTAAAGTTTCRRAAGTTCATAAAYGCTAGTTTCTAAAGGAGTACACGAGMAACAGTGTGCCAAAGCGCATACATACRYGGGCTGCAGTGAGCTAGAGMACATGCACACACAVGCTRAAGGAGGTCAGAGCAWGTATAATTGGAGGMMTTCATGGAGGCTTGAGTGTGAASTAGTGCCAGGTTCTTGAAGTCTRAAGMAAGTTCCAAATCTTCAYTCTATGGGCTCAAATCTTCCATAGAAGYTATGGTATGGTTACATGATTGTTTTGATGGATAYTCTTGCTTATTGTATGGTGAATTCTAAAGGCATTCTTGGTATGGTTGTTGTGATATGGTTATGTTGGTTGATTGATAGAGTGAGCAACACTCTTATGTTTCAGTACTGATATGGTTTCCATATTATATTGGTTACTTATGATTGAGTAATATTCATATTGTATGGTTGAGGAGCATGAGTAAGTTGTTGGAGAGCATAGATGTGTTGTGATTGGTTATGGTACAGATTGGACAGTGAAAGGCATAAGTAGATGTGACTAAAGGCTACAAAGGATCTGAGTTTTTCAAGGATAGAAAACCCTAGTTGATCAGAAGGCATACGCGGGCTATAGTACAGATTGGCCACAAACATATGTGGGTTGTACTATTGATAGGGCGCGTACATACACGTGCAACACTACTGATAGGTCATGTACCTATTGAGATATTGGTATCTTTCGAGGATTGAATCCTCTTCTCAGTTGGTGTTGAGTTGTGTAAGTTGAGTCTTTCATTGCAGAGTTGGTGCTCTTGTGGAGTTGTAACTTTATTCAGTTGTTGTTGATAAACCCAAGGATTGTAGTCCATAATAAAAATAAAATTGTACATACATCTTGTGCTCTTTGTGTTCTTTGTGGTGATGGCGTGTTGATGATATATGTTGTTTTTATCTATTGTTGGTATATGTTCACATACAACTGGTTATAAATTACAGTAATGAATGATGAGTAAATGGTAATTCCTAACTAAGGAGGTTTTTGAAGGGAAGTTTAAAAAGAAGAGACCTACACTGATTCATCCCCCCTCTTAGTGTGTTCGGTGTGTCCAACAATTGGTATCAGAGAAGGCCTTCACTATAAGCCTTAACAAGCTTGGAGGAGATCCATGGACACACAAATGGATGATGAAGTTCCAATCTTTGATGAGAACAATTATTCAACATGGAGAATAGAAATGAAAGTGTATCTGAAGGAAAAAGGAGCAGGTGTTTGGAAAGAAACTATTGGTGGTTTAGTTCCTTTGAAGATCAAGTCAAAGTTTGCAGTACAAAAGGAAGAAAAGAAGAATGATGCATTGGCTCTCAAGTTCTATCAAAGAGAGCATAGGACAATGCACTTCCACCAAGGATCTATGGCTAAATCTAGAGAAGACATACCAAGGCAAAAAGGAAGCAGTAAAGACAACTCCATCAGGAACAATGAAGGTAAAGAATTTCCAAAATCTTGTGGTGTCAATGATTCTAAATGTGATGAATTTGAATGTTTCTCTACATGTGAAGAATAAGATCTAGAAATAGTTTGTGTAGAATCAGATGATAATTATCCCATGGAAGAAGTAGAAAAATAACTTTCAAAGCTTAAAAAGAAAGTTGAGTGGAGACTATATGAATACAACTATGCCCATAGTTATATAGACTATAGCTATCTTTATGAGAACACTAAAAGGTTTCTTGAAAAGAATCAAAATCATATTTTGAAACTAAAGAAAATGATCAAGGAACAAGAAGAAAGTAAAAGGTCTCAATTAGAAGAAAAAGAAGAAGTGATCAAAATACTAAAGAATGAAATAGAAGGAAATAAGAAGGTATATAATGAGATTAGCGAAAGTCTAGAATTTAATATCCATATCAAGACCCAAATTGAAGAAGCCAAAAGGGTTGAGGAACTACTAAAGAACCAAGTAAATGAAAAGGAAGAGTCATGTCATAAGTTGGAAGCTGAAGTTGTTGATCTTAGAAAGAAAGTAGAGAAGTCAAACAAATTCTTTAATAGCTCAACAATCTTGAATGAGATCTTGGATAGTCAAATATCACCAAATGATAAATTAGGTCTTGGATACAACAAATAAGCTACAGATATTGAAGCAAGCACCTCAAATAAGATTGCAGTAAGTCCCTCATTCTCAAAGGATGGAAATAATATTGCAAGTTAACCATCTACACAAGGCAAGGAAACTTTCAGAAAAACAAAGAAAGGAAGACATCAAGAAGCCATATTTACACCTCAAAGAAAAATTAAAAGAGAGACACCTTCAAGATGGACACCAAAGAAAAGATATGAATTTTTTTTTTATGGTCACTGTTACTCATGTAATGAATATGGTCACAAATCTTTGGAATGAATATTATGAAAGGTTTCATAACACCCTAAGGTGTTGGAGATGTAATCAAATAGGACACATTGTTGCTCATTGTCACACCATGAGATGCTACAACTATAGTGGATTTGGCCACAAATCTCAGGATTGCTAGAACACAAGAAGGCAATCCATGATGAGGACTTCATATAACATGATAAGAAGAACACATGAAGCTAGGAAGGAAGACAATTTTGAAAATATGGAAGCTCATAGCTCAAGTTATGAGAAGTTGGGACACCTTCAGAAGTGGGTGAAGAATACTGAACAATCAGAATAGGATGACAGCCTTAAGGGAAGATCAAGTTTGACATCTTCTGAAGCATATGCGGGTTACAATGACAATGGTCGTGTACACATGTGATCTGACCTATAAATAGATCGCGTACATACACGATCTGTCTGTATAGTAGGCTGCATATCTGTGGTAAAATCCTTGGGAAAAAGTCTATGCATATGAGTTTCATCATGGTATGATGGTATAACTCTGTGTTGCAGGCTATGACATGGTTTGTTGCAAGGTATGACATGGTTTGTTGCAGGTTTTCATGATTACATGTTGGCATGCATAATTGATGAATGTATGGTGGTGACATATAGTTAAATGTTGAAAGTCTATCCTTGATGCATTATACTAACTCTAGAGTATGGAATGGGGAACTTTCTATTGAGGAACAATGCTGGTTGTGACAGTGAAGTTATGGCACCTTGGTTATGAGATATATCATGATGGTGCTAGCTAGAGATATCATTGATCTATTGAGGCACACTTATAGTACATGTACTTTTGGATTCTTAGTATTTGTTGTAGTGAATGGAGGATTGAGGCAGATCTGTCAGGGTACATGGCTGGTACATATTTGAGTTCCATTGATATATCTTTTGATGTTAGAGGCATATTTATTGGATATATTGGTACATGCATTTGTCATATGGTTGAGCTAAATATTGGGACATGTAGTTGATGAGTTGATGAGGTGGTTATGTTGTACATCATTGATGAGTCATATCTTTATCTATAGTTGATGCTTGATTGGTATACTTTTTGTACATTGTTAGAGGCACCTGCTAGAAGTGTGATTGTCACATGGTTTATGGTTGATATGGCATACATGTATGAGATCACATATTGATTGTAGTTCATCATGTTTGGTGCATGGTGGATGCACTTTCTTGGTATAAAGGTGGTAGTACATGTTTAGTGCAATGTTGATGCACTCATCGATGGTAAATGTTTGTGGGTGATAGTACTTACAATGGAAAAATCAGGATTTTGTCGATTGGTTGGAGAAGGAACATAGAGAGAAATTAGAATTCTCATGGTTCAATCACAAGCTTGTTTCACTCTCTCACACCAATTACTTTATTTTTCCCCATAAATGTGAATTCATGCCATCATTGTGATCATCGTAATGTAAATCTCTGCCCAACAACTTAGAACTTCACATCCACACACTTGTCCAAATCCACTGATGCTTAAATGCTTGTTGATAGCCATGTCAACCATTACCCAGTTCATCCATTTCCAATTGATCCAACATGTGCTAATACCCAATGTCCAAAGCTCAACAAGAAAAGTACACCATTAGTATTACTTGTTTAGCATATACTTTGGTACATGATGTATGGGATGACATAGTTGAGACACTTGATTGATTGAGATACATGGTTGTGGAACTTGGTTCACGGTAGAGACATGTCATGGGTGATATGGAACTTATTTGAGGCACATGGTTGGCCTGTTGGTAGAGACATATGGTTGGTACACAATTGGCACATGTTCTTGGCATATGGTTGATACACTTCATTGGTGATATATTATGATATATTGTATGGTATTGATGTACATGGTTGATGTGGTTCAATAGGAGCTTCTGACACATGTATATTATGAGGAGTGGGATCCTCAACCGTAAACAAGACTCTTTCAAAAATTTCTAACAAAGGAGTAGCAACACTCGGAGCGTCAGAGCATTTTCTACCTCTTCATGGTAGATTTCTTCTGGTGAATTAGGAGTTAAGGGTTCATAGCCTTCTTCTGGAGGAAAACCTTGCATCCTATGTGATATACGAAGACCTTTATCATCTACAGGCTCAATCTTGAAAAATTTAAAAAACAACAACACACGCTAAAAAAATCTAGAAGAACCAACAAGCAAACAAACCTTCTCTCAGTGACCGTACTAGTTGGTGATGAAATCCAACATTGCGTAATCAAATTGAGAAGGGGATAGGATATGATTGGGTGGAACAGTTACTATGGTGACTTGCTTAACGGAATTATGCCTTGGTGCAAGGTTCCACGCAGTAATCATGGATTTACCCTCCAAGGAGCCTAAATGAGTTTGACCACCATCTATTCCAGGTACAGTGAAGACTTCCCTTCACTGTCACCTTGTGTAAATACCCTAAATATTATGGTTACTAAATAAACCAACTCGCAATCAACCACTGGGCGGGTACAGTCGACAATCCAATCCGAGTGTATGGGTAGGATAATAAGTCTGAAATCCTTCAAAAGAATTGAGGACAAGTGGACCGGTAGAACTCCATAGGACCCCAAATAGATTCATAATTCATGAAGCACTGAGACCAAATGAATATATTTGGACTTCAATAAGAACCCCCAATATATGATCTTACTACTACGAATGGTTAAACCGTGAAGGGATAATCTCCATGGCTCTCCCGAACGTGACCTCATGCGTAACCCCTGTGTGTGAGGGGGATCCAAGATATGCTTATATGAATATCATATTTTCTCTCCCTATCACAATATGCTAATTTTGTTTTGAATGCTTTTGAGAGTTGTACTCACAGCCTAATTCAAAGCGCTAATCCTAGTCTAATGTTGGTGGAAGAATCTAAAAATAAAAAGTTTCTAGATCAATTTTAATTAGTGTTGGTTTTTTTGGTTGTTCTTTACTTGGAGGTGAATGAGAGTGACACTGATGATATTATGACTCGATTCCCAAAAAATCATAAGAAAAATGATAAACAATTGTTTCTTTCAATAAACTTCTAGTTATGGGAAGGAGAAGAATTTTTCTTTCACTATCAAACACAAAAATGCAGAAATTTCATGCAATTGCTTTCAACAAGCATCTAATTCAATGCTAAACTATTTAGAAATTGATTATAATATCCAAAATCCAATCATGAAAAGATATCTCTTTGTTTAAATATGAACTTTAATTGATTCGATTTGAAGCTTCTTATGCCAACCAGATTTCACTATTTGTTGTTTTAGACAATTGGAAGAAAGTGTCATATAAACAAAAAGAACACTCTCACAGTGATCAAACAAGAAACAAAAAAAAAATAGACTTTTCAAAAAGAAAACCAAAACTCAAACAAGAAAAATTTCTTGGAAAGATACAAACCAAAGACCAAATGGAATAGTACAAAGATCTCTAGAATTCGATGAACGAAAAAGTATAAAAAAAAAATCAAGATCTCAAAGAGGAAGAGTGATTCCAAAACAAGGAAATATCTTAAAAAACCAAACAAAGAACCAAAAAATATTAGAAAGAAACAAGTTGCAAGTTTTATAGAAGACACACACTGATAGAAAAATTCCTGAGTAGGAGGGAAAACCAAAACATCACACCCAACAGAGACATCCGACAACTTTCCAACATAGGGAAAAATCAATGCTCTGGTTATATAGGCACCATAGCGCTACAACGCTCCCTAAAGAACTGCAGGGGATCATTGATATTGAAATCAGTGCTCTGGCTGTAAGGGAAGAGGGACGTTGTTTTCTGAGAATGAAAAGGTATCAACACAAACAAAACAAAAAAAACTCAGGAAGGCTTGATCATCAGCCTGTGTAATATGACTTCAATACTGAAAACACATGTATGAAGAGGAAAAATACATTGAGTAGGATCTGAAGATGAACAAAGGCTAAGACAAGACCAAGGAAAGAAACCAAAACTAAAAGCTTCGATCCCCGGTGGAGTCGCCAATTTCTATTGAAGGAAAATTCTCCTGCGAATAGGTGAATATCCTCTTGGATCTTAGACCCATATGACCAAGACAAAAAAATGCTAACATTGAACACTGACATTCCTTTAAATGCAGCTAAACTAGTCAAAGGAAAAGAGGAAGAAATCATGAGTACATTTTTCTAAAGTTTTTCCTTGCTTGGTCCAGGTTGAACTTGATCTTCAATCCTTTTAATGAGTTCTGCAATTCAATAGACAACAAAGATAATGCATACTTCCTATTCTACCATGATTATCTTAAACTAGATTGATCAAGAAGAGACAAGCCCATGTAAATGTACACAAACTTGAAGGAAATAGGCTAAGCATATATATTAATGAGAACATAACAAGGTGCTTACAATTTGTAGATAAAGATGCAACAACCTCACCAAGTCCTCTTTGTCCAACCCCTTGCTCAAAAGATCCATGATTAGGGATGATTTTAAGGATGGAATTTTATTTTAAAATGTAGAAACCTTGGCGAATCTAAATAATCCTTCATATCCCAACTATAAATTATTGGCGATATTTTTGTAAAAATATTCAAATTTCTAAGTATTTTATATAGTTTTTATAAAATTTTGGCAATTTTTAAGGTAAAATAATTTTATCCTATAGAATTTGGGCGAATCATTTTTAAAATAGCGAATCTCATTTTTGGAAAAACC
>ML785160.1:529138-543375 GCA_009831015.1 Picea engelmannii
TTTCCAAGCCTATGATTCCAAAGTGTTGTATCCACTCTCGTAGAAGCTAAAGAGATAGAAGAATCAATATTACCAGTACATAAATACAATGTACCTACCTTCTCTCATTTTTCTATCACCAGTGATCCTTTGGTGACCTTCCATGCCTTATCTGTAAATATGGATACACAACCTTCACTTGTCAACTTCCCCATTGAAATTAGATTTTTCCTTAGATATGGAACATGTATTACCTATTTCAACAACCATTCATTTCCATTCTTTTTCTTTATTTGTACCTTACCCATTCCAACAATTTTTCATGGTGCATCATCACCCAAATGAACCTTTCCAAAATCACCTTGAACATAATCTAGAAAATGTTTCCTATGGGGTGTGGCATGAAATGAAGCCCCTGAATCTACTACCAAAGACTCAGAAATTGACGCAGGCACTCCCGCTAGGGCACGTCCGCTCACAGGATCTTTCCTCCTTCCTCGACCCTATCGAGAAATTTTCACCCACAACAACTCTCTCACGGGATCTCCCTTTCTTCTATCGGGAAATCGGACTTCGCGATTTCACGAGTCTTGTGGTCGCGTGTTTGTTCCCCGCAATTCTTCGAAATCCGATGTAAGTCACCACTGACCTTTTACTTCGCTATCGGGGTTCCTCCTATCGCAATTTCGCCACTCGCGATATCAAACAAATGGATTTACTGAACCCCGAACCCCGATGTTTCGATACTCCGATGCACACGCGGATTGACTATTCAATGGTCCCGTTACTTCTGTCGGGATTTCGAACTTCGCGGGATCGCGAATCTTGATGTCTATGGTTTCGGGACTTTGCTTTCCCCGAAACTCCGATAACTTGTGCCACCTTTCCTCCACTAACTCCGTTGTGGCTCCACACTATTCCTTTGGCCTGTCGGGATATCGTGTTTCATGATTTCAAACTGCAAGAGTATCTTGTCCTCAGGACCTCCGATATGTTGAACCCCGACTTCATCAGACCTTCCGACATGCGTCCCAAATGATGGACGATTCAGATCGAACCTCGGACTTCACCAAATGCAAGGTCAAACAACTCACTTGTATGAACCCCAATGACCGGATCGCCAATGGAGTGATCACAAGACACAGGTCCTTCTTGAGATCCACGGCTATGATCCCCTAGCTGTTTCAGAACTCAAAAGGTCTCGGGTTCTTGTCTTCTGAATCTCCGATACACCGATGACTCCTAATTCCTGCCACCTGTCCCACCAGATGGATGGCTCCGAGCTTGTTGAGATTTCCACGATGGATTTTCCCGATCTCTGGTCCACGGGATTCCCGATTTCCCGAACCCCGACGCGATTCTTCTCATGGTTTCCACTTTGCTCACGAAGATTTAAAACCTATGCAACTCTTATCAAATCAAACGGTTGATGGGTAACTATGGACTGATCCGATTGTCCACAATCCCTTGAGATTAAACTCTGGACGTAACCGTATCCTCCTCGCTGCTCTGGCGGATCTAACAGCTGGCAGGATTTTGCAAATACTCTCCACAAAATCTTGACCGTTTGTCTTCTCCTCCTTGATACGTTCACGAGGTGAACCAAGGACTCCTTCCTAGACTTAATCAATTGTGTCCCAAACCTCCGTCGCCTTGATTCACTCGATATGATCCAACTCTTTGTGCTACCTTCAATAGCTTCAAAGGATTTATCCCTCCTGAGCTTTCTCTCAACTCTGAGTCTTAGAGAAGATTCTTTTTTGCACACACTCCTTGCGACAACTCTCAGACACTTCCAAGTGCTGAATACCTTCGACTCTGCACACTCCTACAGCAGCAGTCCTTCAATACTCCGCTCAGATTCACAACTGAGACTTTCCTTAGCCTGCGCACTCCTTGCACGGCTCCTATAACCCAATTTCACTTATGGGTGAATGAGAACAAGAGTTAAACTATCTGAGCCTTCTGTCAACACACTCCTTGTGGACGACTTCAACTGCACTCCTTGCAGGAATCCTTGCTCAGATAGAGAAACAATTGAAACTCATTTCTTCTACTTCCTTTCTCAGATTTCAAACACTCAACAAGAAATCATTCATACATAGCATGTAAAGAAAATGCATAACAGGAAGTAAATACTCATGACCATAGCATTCAACATACATACACAGAGAACAAACACAAAACCATAGATTTGAATTAAACTCTTCTATTAATTCAATCTCTATACATGGGTGTTCTTCCACAGCTCTCTGCTTCTCTTCTCAATGCTCAAGATTATGTTATAATGCACAATGAGGGTGTCTATATCTTGTTTCCCTCTTTCTTTCTAAAACTGTCTAATCTAATATTAAATTATATCTACCTATTTCATCTCAACATAAATGCCTCTATCTACTTCAAACGAGAGCGGGCGCTCAAGGTCTGATTACAATATAAAAGTACGCCTCTCTTTAATATCACATTTAAGGTTGGCACATTATCTTCGTGACAATTTCAAAACTTGTGCTGGTTTTGTCCAGCTGTTCACTTGCATTCCGCGTTGGCTTGCTTGCTGTGAGAGATGCTCTTGCATCATACTCCCTCACTTGAAAAAATTCATGGGCTCCTGTCCATGAGCTCCTGCACGGTCTGTCCATGCTTCAGAATCCCTGCTTCAGTCTCCCAGCTGGCAACTTCAACTAGATGGCCCTTCCACTTGACCAAATATTCAAAATATTCTTTCCTTCTGGTCTTCTTACCCACTCGTTTATCCAGTATCTGATCCATCTGTGGCTTCTCTGCAACTGGCATTTGCTTCTGCCACTGAACCTATGACTATTCATCACTTGTTCCTACTTCCTCATCTTTGTATGGGTACAAATCTGAGACATTGAATATCGGAGAAATTCCGATCCCATCGGGTAATTCAATCTCATAAGCATTTTCTCCCATTTTCTTCAAGACCTTGCATGGTCCGATTTTCTTCATCTTCAATTTATTGTATGTTCCTCTCGGGAACCTTTCCTTTCTCAAATGTGCCAGAACCAAATCACCAACCTCAAACTAAAGTTGTCTTCTATGTTGATTGGCTCTGCGCTTAAACTCATGGCTTGCATTCTGCAACCATTCCTTCACTCGGTTTTGAAGTTCCTTCATCGCTTCTGCGAAATCTTCTGCACTAGCGCTCCTAGTTGCAGTCTATTCTGAATCCCTCAATTCAGAAATTCCCCTCGGTTGTATGCCATAAACAATCTGAAATGGACTCTGTCATGCACTCCTATTCACTGAGTCGTTATACGCAAACTCTGCCTGCGGCAATACATTGTCCCAACTGTTGTGGTGCTCTGTCACCAAGCTTCTCAGCAAATCTCCTAGACTTTTGTTTACCACTTCTGTCTGTCCATCTGTCTGAGGATGATAAGACGAACTAAATAACAAGTTAGTTCCCAGCTTCTTCCATAAGGTTCTCCAAAAATGCCCTATGAACTTCGTATCTCTGTCTGAAACTATGCTCCTTGGTAAGCCGTGAAGTCGAATGACTTCTTTGAAAAACAGGTTCACGATGTGAGTCGCGTCACTGGTTTTCTGACATGGGATAAAATGTGCCATCTTGGAAAATATATCCACCACCACAAAGATGGAATCACAACCTCTTTGTGTCCTTGGAAACCCCAGCACAAAATCCATGCTAATTGCATCCCACAGCCTTTCAGGTATGGGCAATGGTTGATAAAAACCCGCATTCTGCTTCCTCCCCTTCAAATACTGGCAAATCCTGCATCTGTCCACAAATCTCTTGACCTCAGCTCACATTCTCGGCCAAAAGTATGACTCGCTCAGCTTTGCAAATGTCTTGTCATGACCAAAGTGTCCGGCCAATCCTCCGTTGTGTTTCTCCTTCAGCAGATTCTCCCTCATGGAACAATTTGGAATACATAGTTGATTGCCTTTAAATAGCAATCCTTCCTAGATCATGTATTCAATCCATTTGTTGCTATCTCTGAGAACTGGATTCTCAGCTTCTTCATACGCTTCCTTAAAGTCTGGGTCATCTGCATACATGTCCCTGAGATCATCAAAACCCAATGTTTTGACTCTAAACTCCTGCAACAACAAACACTTCCTGCTCAAAGCATCAGCAACTTTGTTAGCAATACAAGAAATATGTTTAATCACAAATGTAAAATTCTTCATGTATTCAACCCACTTAACATGCCTCTGATTCAACTTCTCCTGTTGAGTCACAAATTGTAATGCATGGTTATCACTGTATAGAATAAATTCTTTCGGAATCAAATAATGCCTCCACTTCTTCAATGCCTGTATGATGGCATAAAACTCCTTATAATATGTGGAATACTTCACCTTCGCTTCATTCAACTTCTCGCTGAAATATGCAATTGGCCTATCATCTTGACTCAAGACCGCTCCTATCGCAAATCTGCTTGCATCGCATTTTACCTGAAATGTCTTTTGGAAATCCGGTAACACCAAAATTGGTTGTTCCGTGATCTTCCATTTCAATAGATTGAAACTCTTCTCAGCCTCATTAGTCCAGTGAAAAGACTTATTCCGCTTCTTCACTGTATCCATCATCGCTGCACTAATTTTTGGTAGAAACTAGCCAATCTGTGAAAACTTCTCACCTCAAATATGTTCCTCGGTGATGGCCAATTTTTTATTACCTCCACCTTATCTGGATCCATCCTCAACTCATTTGTTGAAATAACAAATCCCAAGTAAAGGAGCTCTGTCTTCATGAATGAGGACTTCTTTATGTTTATCAGCAACTTCTCTTGCTGTAATCTCTTCATCACAATGGCTAAATGCTTCAGATGTTCATCTTTCGTTTTACTGAAAATCAGTATATCATCTAGATATACGATAACAAATTTTCCGATGAAATCTTTCAAGACTTCATTCATCAACCTCATAAAGGTACTTGGCGCATTTGTTAAGCCAAACGACATAACAAGCCATTCATACAAACCCTCCTTTGTCTTGAATGTTGTTTTCCATTCATCACCTTCTCTCATGCGAATCTGGTGATATCCACTCTTCAAATCAATCTTTGAAAAGAATTTTTCTCCACTTAAGCAATCCATCAAGTCATCCATTCTTGGCAATGGGAATATGTACCTGATAGTTATCTTATTAATCGCCCTTGAATCAGTGCACATCCTCCAGCCCCCATCTTTCTTTGGACTGAGTACTGTTGGAACAACACACGGACTCAAGATTTCCCTGACCAAACCTTTGTCCAACAAATCATGGACTTGTCTTTTGAGCTCTTCATTCTCCCGCGGCGTCAATCTATACGCGTCTTTGTTTGGTAAACTGGCTCCGAGTATGAGATTGATATGATGACTCACACTTCTCATCGGTGGCAATGAACGAGGTAGTTCGTTCACTACTATATCAGCGAATTCCTCCAGCAATTCCTGAACTTCTTCTGGCAAATCATCCACTCTTGTGCTAGTTAGAACAATCTTCAGTTTCCTAACCACAATGAACTGTGGATCCTTCTTCTTCTTCACCTTTGTAATAAGTTCCTTCCCACTCATGAGAAGTACTGTGTTGCTTACTTCCAGCTTCACGTCCTTATCCTTAATCGGAAGCAACATGTGTGTCCTCCCATTCTTCTCCAGGGTGTATGTGTTCATTCTCCCATCATGAATCACATTTCTATCATATTTCCATGGTCTACCCAGCAATAGATGACAAACATCCATAGGAATGACATCACACAATACCCTATCATTATATCCTCCTATCTTAAATTCAACTAAGAACTGTTTGGTGACATTTACCTGATGTCCTTTTTGTAGGCACAAAACTTTATATGGACTTGGATGATCAGTCGTCTCCAGCTCCAGCTTTTCTACCATCTCAGTTGAAACGAGATTTTTCATGCTACCCCTGTCCACAATGACCTTGCATGCTCAACCCTTGGTCTTGCAAGCTGTTCTGAAAAGTCTGGTCCTTTGGACTGAACTTTCCACTTCTTTCTTTGGTGTCAAAAGGACTTTTCGCATTACTAGCAATCTTCCACCTTCAACGTCTTCTGCTCAACATCTCGCCTCTGTGCCTCAGCGATGTGAGTTTCTCCAATTTCTTTCTTTTTCTCTGGACACTCGTAAGACTTGTGCCCATTCTTTCTGCATGTGAAGCATGTGATTACTCCAACTCTTACTCTTCCTCTACCTCTAGTACGAGGAAAAGTGTTGTTATCATCATAATCTCCTCTCTACTCATTATGTTGTCTTCTTTGTTCAACATATGGCCCTCACCGTGAGCTTCCACCTCTCTCTGTCCGAGTCTGAGGTTTCTTCCAATCGTCCCTGGGCTTCTGGGTTCTTTCCTGAGAAACTGATTTTCCTCTGGGCTGACTTCTGCCTCTGCCCCTCTGAATTGTATTTCGACTCAGCTTCTCTTCAGCTTTCAGAGCCATCTGATAAGCATCTTCCACCATTCGGATGGTCACCATACTCATCTCATCCCGAATCTCATATCTCAGGCCATTCATATACCTGGCTACTTTTTTGTCATTGCTTTCACGATGACCTACCCTGGTATTCAACCTGTAAAACTCTTTTGTATATTCCTTTACTGACATCGGCTGCTGTCTCAGGTTCTGCATTCTCCTGAACAGAGAAATTTGATAGTCCCTGGGAACAAATTTTGCCTTCATCTTTGCAATCATCCTGTCCCAATTCTTAATTTTTTGCTTGCCTTGGCAACGTCTATTTGCTTGTATTTCATCCCACCACAAGGTTGCATGTCCTTTTAATCTCGTGACGGCATGCCTGACTTTTTTGTCCTCTTCGACATCTTCATAGTTGAAGTATGTGTCTAGAGCTCTAATCCAGTCTAGAAGTTCTTCTACATCCAGATTTCCCTCATAAACTGGAATGTCCATCTTCACCTTTGCACCCATTCTTGCAACAGTTTTAAGTAAGTGCTCATTTGCTGCATCTTCTGCTAGGATTTCTTCTTCTCCATGTTCAACATCATCTTCATTTTCGGACTCACTGATATCTCCTACATCAGTTGTGTTCCTTTGTCTTATCTCCATGTCCACGACTCTAGCGCGTAAGTTATGCAGATCTCTTTCTACTTCTGGATTCTACACTTCTCTACCCCTTCCTCTGGGTGTTTCCCTTTCCTCCTCTGGATCAGGTGATTTTCTATCTCTTCTCCTTGGCGGCATGGTGAATCTTCTTTCTCCTTGCTACAGAAAGAAAATAAGCTTTTCTAAGCTCTGATACCACTTGACGCATGCGCGCCCGCTAGGGCACGTCCGCTCACAGGATCTTTCCTCCTTCCTCGGCCCGAAGAAATAAAAGGTTCTTCTATTTCCCTATTGGGAAATCTTCACCCATAGCAACTCTCTCATGGAATCTCCCTTTCTTCTATCGGGAAATCGGACTTCGCAATTTCGCGAGTCCTGTGGTCACATGTTTGTTCCTCGCGATTCTCTGAAATCCGATGTAAGTCACCGCTGACCTTTTACTTCGCTATCGGGGTTCCTCCTATCGCAATTTCGCCACTCGCGATATCAAACAAATGAATTTACTGAACCCCGAACCCCTATGTGCCAATACTCCGATGCACACACAGGTTGACTATTCAACGGTCCCGTCACTTCTGTCAGGATTTCGGACTTCAGGGAATTGCGAATCCTAATGTATATGGTTTCATGACTTTCCTTTCCCCGAAACTCTGATAACTCATGCCACCTGTCCTCCACTAACTCCATTGTGGCTCCACATTGTTCCTTTGTCCTATCGGGATATCACGTTTTGCAATTTCAAACTGCAAGAGTATCCTGTCCTCAGGACCTCTGATATGTCGAACCCCGACTTCGTCAGACCTTCTGACATGCGTCCCAAATGATGGACGGTTCATATCGAACCTCGGACTTCGCCAAACGGAAGGTCAAACCACTCACCTGTATGAACCCTGATGACCGGATCCCTGATGGAGTGATCACACGACACAGGTCCTTCTTGAGATCCATGGCTATTATCCCCTCGCTGTTTCAGAACTCAAAAGGTCTCGGGTTCTTGTCTTCTGAATCTTCGATATACCAATGACTCCTGATTCCTGCCACCTGTCCCACCAGATGGATGGCTCCAAGCTTGTTGGGATTTCCATAATGGATTTTCTCGATCTCTGGTCCACGGGATTCCCGATTTCCCGAACCCTGACGCCTCAATACTCCGATGCTTCTCGAGGTTTCCACTCTGCTCACGAAGATTTAAAACCTATGCAACTCCTATCAAATCAGATGGTTGATGGGTAACTATGGACTGATCCGACGGTCCACAATCCCTTGAGCTTAAACTCTAGACGTAACTATATCCTCCTCACTGCTCTGGTGGATCTGACGACTGGTGGGATTTCGCAAATCCTCTCCACAAAATCCTGACCATCTGTCTTCTCCTCCTTGATACGTTCACGAGGTGAACCAAGGACTCCTTCCTGGACTTAATCAACTGTGTCCCAAACCTTCGTCGCCTTGAGTCACTCGATATGCTCCAACTCTTTGTGCTACCTTCAATAGCTTCAAAGGATTTATCCCTCCTGAGCTTTCTCTCGACTCTGAGTCTTAGAGAAGATTTTTTTTTGCGCACACTCTTTGTGGCAACTCTCAGACACTTCCAAGTGTTGAATACCTTCGACTCTGCACACTCCTACAGCAGCAGTCCTTCAACACTCTGCTCAGATTCACAACTGAGACTTTCCTTAGCCTGTTCACTCCTTACACGGCTTCTATAACCCAATTTCACTTATGGGTGAACGAGAACAAGAGTTAAACTATATGAGCCTTCTGTCAATGCACTCCTTGTGGACGACTTCAACTGCACTCCTTGCAGGAATCCTTGCTCAGATAGAGAAACAATTGAAACTCATTTCTTCTACTTCCTTTCTCAGATTTCAAACACTCAGCAAGAAATCATTCATACATAGCATGTAAATCAAATGCATAACAGGAAGTAAATACTCATGAGCATAGCATTCAACATACATACACAGAGAACAAACACAAAACCATGGATTTGAATTAAACTCTTCTATTAATTCAAGCTTTATACATGGGTGTTCTTCCACAGCTCTCTGCTTCTCTTCTCAATGCTCAAGATTATGTTACAATGCACAATGAGGGTGTCTATATCCCGTTTCCCTTTTTCTTTCTAAAACTGTCTAATCTAATATTAAATTCTATCTACCTATTTCATCTCAACATAAATGCCTCTATCTACTTTATACAAGAGCGGGATGCTCAAGGTCTGATTACAATATAAAAGTACGCCTCTCTTTAATATCACATTTAAGGTTAGCGCATTATCTTCGAGACAATTTCAAAACTTGTGCTAGTTTTTTCCAGCTGTTCACTTGCATTCTGCGCTGGCTCGCTTGCTATGAGAGATGCTCCTACATCAGAAATATTATCTGCATAAAGAATCAAAGAATCTTGTAACACGTCACCTTTTACATTTTCTTCCTAATTTTTCTCCTGTTGTCCATCTCTTTTTTTCTTTGGATCTTTGTAGTCTTTTTTGAAATGTCCTTTCTTTCCACAATTCCAACACTCTATATTTCCCAATCTGGATTTGGATCTTCCCTTCCTAGAATTCTCTTGGTTCCCTGATCCCTTTCCTTTATCCTTTTGTCTTCCCTTGTTCTCCATGTTTAACGTGTTACCTGATGTCTCACGTGTGTTTTTCCATCGCATTTCCTCGCTAAGGATAACACCAAAAACATCATCAAATTTTAGAGTGTTTGAACCAGAGACAACGTTACTTACAACCATGACCAAGCCATTCCAGTTTTATAGCAATGAGAACAGGATTAGAAGTGCCCTCACATCATCATGAAAGTCCCATTTTACAAAACTTAGTTGATTAGTAACTATATTAAATTCATTTAAATGATCTACAATAGACCCACCTTATGACATCTTCATATTAAATAATCGCTTCATAAGAAATACATTATTGGATGTTGAGGATTTTCCATACAGTTTAGCCAATGCGTCCATCATCTCCTTCGTTGTCTTTTCTTTTGAAATATTGAAGGCCACCAACGTTGTCAGGATCAGACGTATTGTTCCTAGTGTCTTTCTATCAAGAACCTCCCATTATCCGTCCTTCATCCTCATCAGTTTCTTTTTTTTTCTACCCAATGGTAGGAATAGATCCTCCTAATATAAATAATATTCCATCTGCATCTTCCATAACTGGTAGTTTTGGTTGTTAAATTTATCGACCCTAAACTTTCCGTCTTCTTCCATCGCTCTCACTCAAACCAAGAACCCTCTTTTCCTTCGATTTACCTTTCGCTCTGATACCAGTTGTTAGAAAAATAGGATCACAAAGCAATAAAATAAAACAAATGCGGAAATAAAACACAAAAAGATATACAATACAATAGAGACACAAATATGCATGGTTCACCCAGTGTGGGCTACATCCACCAGAGAAATTGTCAGGTCCTTCATTTATTATTATCCAGCAAATGAAGGGATACAACCTACAACACACCCACTGTAACTTCCTATTATTTCTCTCACGGTCTGCTCTCTCATAATACAATATTGGCAATGATACACAGCTGCAACAAAATTCCCTCATAAAACAAGGTTTCCCTCTAGGGAAAAAAACCATAACATAAACTCTACCGTTAGATCTATGACTTAATGATGAACGGTCAAGATTAACTATGAAATTACAATATACATTTACAAGGCATTTTTTCCTCGAACCCCCGCAAGGGGGGAAATCCCCCCTACAACACCCCCGCATGTAGGGTTGTACCGTATTCATGGGGTATAAACACAGATGAAAACACAGACCTCTAAATCAGGAAGATAATTAGGCTCCACAACCAACATTGTGAAGATGGATTTCTTCTACGTACATAGCAGAAATATGCATACCAAAGGATTGTCTTGAGAGACAATAAGGAGAATGCAGGTAACCACGAGACTAGCAAAGTTAATTCAAAATTCCAAGAAAGAATTCCCATACCAAATTCTTGTGTCGGTGAAGATGACGGTGATACTTCTGAAAGAATTTGATCTTCCATGAAAGAACAAGGAGGTTGGAGGAGATCATTGAGTGTCTCAAACACTTATGGAGAAGTGTATGGAGAAGAATGGAGCATGATGCAGAATGGAAGACATATTGCATACTTTGAAGAGTATTCCCATGGACCTAAGAACATCAAAGGAATTGAGGCCAAAGAGTTGGAAGCAACTATGTGGAATCCATATGAAGGACAGAAGCAACAAAAGGCAGAGTTGAACATTGAAATTTATGAATTGTGGGACCTGATGATGAAGAATTCCATATGGGAATACTATGGGATGAAAAATACAGTCAGCCACAAATTCCAATTGGCTGAGAGAGATTGTGTTAAAAAGTTAAATGGAAAGAAAGAAAGCAATATATGGGATCCTAGAAAACCTCAAGCAGAAATGAGGCAGCAGAATATTAAACTAAGTAAGAAACAACAAAATAAAGATTGGGATCTTGGAAGATGGAGGAAAACAATGAAGAAATCATGCAGTAGAGAATATGGACAACATCAACAATGGGATCAAAGAAGAGTGAAACAATTTAAGGCACATGATCAGGAGATCATGAAAAGTTTAACCATAGTAGTCTGATACAGGAGCAATTTTGCCTCCAAAATCAACCTTGTTGATAAGGCCTTAGGGGTCCTTGAATTTTCTAAGGGAGTAGTTTCCCTAATTTTAAATTATTGTATTTTCAATGTATTCTAGAAATTCCACATAAGTTAGGATTGGATATTAATTGAGATTGATAATATGTAATTGAATCTTCCTTGTTAAGTAGATCTCAAGAGTTTGTGAGATTTAGAGATATATTAGGGTGATGTGTAGATCTCTTGAGGATTTTGTGGATATGAGGGATTTTAGGGATTACTTAAATGACAAGTTTTGGGATCTGAACCAAATTCAGGTATCATAATCCTTTGGGTATGAATATGTAAGCCTACGGGCATTGGGAGAGACAAGAGTTATACAAAGAGAGGATAGAGAGGTGTGAGTGTAAGAGGCCAAGTATGGCCAAAGGAAAAAAAGAGACCAATCAAATGTTAGTTAGGCCAGGAAGGCCGAAGGCCTTGTGTGAATTGTGTACAAATATTCATTAATATAATTCCTTGTGGTTATTGGCTCTCTGTGTCAATGTGGATATTGGATATCCCTTTCATTATATTTGTGTCCTTGCGTAGGATATTAAAGTCTAGATCGGACTGTTGCAAATTTGTTGTGCAGGTTTCGGGGTTAAATTGGATTAAAAACCTCAATTCACAGTAGGGAGGATCGATGAAATTGATTCAAGGCAATTTGAAATCTAATTAGTGGTTGAATTCGTGAAGGAGCAAAATGGAGGAATGAATCTCCTATGAACTTCGTGGAAAATCACAAGAATGTGGAAGTCAAGAGATGGATGAGATTGAGATCCATAATGCTTAGACTGCAGAGGATGGAATCGAGGTAAATTTGAAGGGTTTGTAACCTTTACAGAAGTTACATAATTGCATAGAAGAGGTGATTACCTCTTGATTTTTAATTATTTAAGGTTAACGGCTATAAGCGAGCCACCATGCTATGTTAAAGTCTCGTGAACAGGAAGTGTAGTGGAAATAGGATTTAATCTTGACCCTTGATAATTCCAAATCAACGGTGGAGATCCCTTGGATCATTGGAGTTATATCATCAGGAGTTTGCTCGTCGTGACTTTACTAGATCGAGACTACAAAGCCTTTTTAGTTCCGACAACAACATGCTTCGAGAGATCGATGGCTAAGGATTGACTGCAAGGAGAAAGTAACAATGTAGTTTGATCCATCAGAACAGAAGAACCCTTTTCTAGATTTATGACCGAGATTGATCGTGGATCCTTTTGTATTGTTGGGTAGTCGCATCATCATGGGGCTTTATTACATCGGGACGCAAGCTTCACAGGATTGTCAACGATGATGTCCACTTAGTGATCGTCAATGATAATGATAAAGGTCAATTAAATCGATGGTGTATGGAGAAATAAGATCAATGGTTTAGGAAGAAGTCTTATCACAACATTTTGTTGAAGTAGAAGTATCAGAGTGCTTCCAGTTTTGTCGAATCCCCACGCATCATCGGGATAGTTTAACCTGGGAATGCATCGATACTCCAAGGTCAGCAATGATGGGACAATGGTGTAATTTTGTGTGTGTCGACATTCTGATAAAGGAAGGGACAACGATGATGCCTTAGCGGTCGGTTATGGGATAAGTTCATATGGACAGCTCAGTACTCAGATTTTAGTGTCAATTCCAATAAGGACTCGGTTATAATATATGGTCGTGTGGAGGACAAGGGGCCTAGAACCCTAGTGAAGAAGCATTCAGGATCTAAAGAAAAGGTTAGTGTCGATTCAAGAAAGCGTTAAGATTAGCGCCTTTGTGCGTTTGAGAAGTGATTTGGCACTGACGAGTAAGAAGGAATTTGAAACTCTACTGAAATGAGGATTTAGGGCTCGACTAAAGAGTCGGAGCAGCTCAAGTGTTGAAGCTGCAACAACGTTATTCTAACTCTCTACATGTAGGTTTTAGACCGGGAGGTTGCCATCACAATGCATTGCTCTCTCTAATAAACACATCCATCAAACATCAACTTAGATACTTGTGAAAAATCTTTGGCTTACACAGTGATAACCCAACGAATACAACACAACACTCTCTTTTTTTTGTAGGAAATATAGATTATAGATAGAGAAGCTTGTTTTTGCAAAAGTGCTCAAGATAGTGTTAATGTTGCACATGCAAATACTATTACAATATTGGATATCAACAATTTACAAATTTAATTTCAAATCAACACACAAAATATGATAGATGGTAGAATCATATAACCATGTGACTCATAACACAATGAAAATGCAACAAAATTAAAAGTTCCATGCAAACAATTGCAAAGTATAATAAATTTTCACATAGATACAACATGACCTTCTCTTAGGCTCCATGATACCAAGGTCCTCACATAATTGCATACAACTCAAATCAAACATTAATATAATTGCTTACAACTCAAATCTATATTGTATACATCAATACAAGTTCCTCGCCTCTTTCCCAGGTCCTCTCCTCTTTTCCAAAATATTTGGATGGAGGACTACTCAACTTCCACCCAAAATAATAAGAGTCAACTATATTTGAAACTATGACCTCCTTATTTTCTACATACCTTGGGGCAAATG
>ML785160.1:550231-562264 GCA_009831015.1 Picea engelmannii
GTCGGGAACATATCGTGACCGTCGGATTTCCTAACTACAAATGCATACTAATGCATACTAAAGAAACACACTTTTACCTAACGACATATTAGACCAAGTAGATCTTAACTAACTCCTAAGTGTCTAAATATCCTAACAAAACAAACCATCCAAAAGTGGCTTGCACCTGAGAACCTAGTAAATCCATCCCGCAGGCTCCTACTACACCCAAATATGTCCTCAACCCACCAAGAATAGAAGATCAAAAGAAATATATGAAATATTTTTCCCTGATGGGAAAGTTTTTGAAGTCTGAAGCAAGTTCTAAATCTGCATTCTATGGGCTCAGATCTTCCATAGAAGTTATGGTATGGTTACATGATTGTTTTGATGGATACTCTTGATTATTGTATGGTGAATTCTTAAGGCATTCTTGGTATGGTTGTTGTGATATGGTTATGTTGGTTGATTGATAGAGTGAGCAACACTCTTATGCTTCAATATTGATATGGTTTCCATAGTATATTGGTTACTTATGATTGAGTAACATTCATATTGTATGGTGGAGGAGCATGAGTAAGTTGTTGGAGAGCATAGATGTGTTGTGATTGGTTATGGTACAGATTGGACAGTGAAAGGCATAAGTGGATGTGACTGAAGGCTGCAGAGGATTTGAGTTTTTCAAGGATAGAAAACCCTAGTTGATCAGAAGGCATACGTAGGATGTAGTATAGATTGGCCACAAACATACGTGGGTTGTACTATTGGTAGGGTAAGTACATACACGTGCAACACTACTGATAGGTCGTGTACCTATTGACATATCGGTATCTTTCGAGGATTGAATCCTCTTCTCATTTGGTGTTGAGTTGTGTAAGTTGAGTCTTTCATTGCAGAGTTGGTTCTCTTGTGGAGTTGTAACTCTATTCAGTTGTTGTTGATAAACCCAAGGATTTTAGTCCATAATAAAAATAAAATTGTACATACATCTTGTGCTCTTTGTGTTCTTTGTGGTGATGGTGTGTTGATGATATATGTTTTTGTTATCTGTTGTTGATATATGTTCACATACAACTGGTTATAAATTACAGTAATGAATGATGAGTAAATGGTAATTCCTAACTAAGGATTTTTTTGAAGGGAAGTTTAAAAAGAAGATCCCTACACTGATTCACCCCCCCTCTCAGTGTGTTCGGTGTGTCGAACAATTGGTATCAGAGCAGACCTTCACTATAAGCCTTAACAATCTTGGAGGAGATCCATGGACACACAAATGGATGATGAAGTTCCAATCCTTGATGAGAACAATTATTCAACATGGAGAATAGAAATGAAAGTGTATTTGAAGGAAAAAGAAGCAAGTGTTTGGAAAGAAACTATTGGTGGATCAGTTCCTTTGAATATCAAGTCAAAGTTTGCAGCACAAAGGGAAGAAAAGAAGAATAATGCATTGGATCTCAAGTTCTATCAAAGAGAGCATAGGACAATGCACTTTCGCTAAGGATCTATGGCTAAATATAGAGAAGACATACCAAGGCAAAAAGAAAGACACTAAAGACAACTCCATCGGGAACAATGAAGGTAAAGAATTTCCAAAATCCTATGATTTGAATGATTCTAAATGTGATGAAGTTGAATGTTTCTCTACATGTGAAGAATAAGATCTAGAAATAGTTTGTGTAGAATCAGATGATAATTATCCCATGGAAGAAGTAGAAGAAGAACTTTCAAAGCTTAAAAAGAAAGTTGATTGGGGACTATATGAATACAACTATCCCCATAGTTATATAGACTATAGCTATCTTTCTGAGAACACTAAAAGGTTTCAAGAAAAGAATCAAAATCATATTTTGAAACTAAAGAAAATGCTCAAGGAACAAGAAGAAAGTAAAAGGTCTCAATTAGGAGAAAACGAAGAAGAGATCAAAAGACTAAAGAATGAAATAGAAGGAAATAAGAAGGTATATAATGAGATTAGCAAAATTCTTGAAGTTAATATCCATCTCAAGACCCAAATTGAAGAAGCCAAAAGGGATGAGGAACTACTAAATAACCAAGTAAATGAAAAGGAAGAGTCATGTCATAAGTTGGAAGCTGAAGTTGTTGATCTTAGAAAGAAAGTAGAGAAGTCAAACAAATTCTTTAATAGCTCAACAATCTTAAATGAGATCTTGGATAGTCAAAGATCACCAAATGATAAATCAGGTCTTGGATACAACATATAAGCTACAGATATTGAAGCAAGCACCTCAAAAAATATTGCGGTAAGTCCCTCAGTCTCAAAGGATGGAAATAATGTTGCAAGTCAACCATCTACACAAGGCAATGAAACTTTCAAAAGAAGAAAGAAAGGAATACATCAAGAAGCCATCTTTACACCTCAAAGAAAAATTAAAAGAGAGACACCTTCAAGATGGACACCAAAGCAAAGGGATGAAAATGTTTTTCATAGTCACTGTTACTCATGTAATGAATATGGTCACAAATCTTTGGAATGCAGATATTCTGCAAGGAGAGACAATGAAAGGTTTCATAACACCCTAAGGTGTTGGAGATGTAATCAAATAGGGCACATTGCTACTCATTGTCACACCATGAGATGCTACAACTATAGTGGATTTGGCCACAAATCTCAGGATTGCTAGAACACAAGAAGACATTCCATGATGAGGACTTCATATAGCATGACAAGAAGAACACATGAATCTAGGAAGGAAGAAATTTTTGAAAATATGGAAGCTCATAGCTCAAGTTCTGAGAAGTTGGGACACCTTCGGAAGTGGGTGAAGAATACTGAACAATCAGAACAGGATGGCAGCCTTAAGGGAAGATCAAGTTTGACATCTTCTGAAGCATACGCGGGTTACAATGAAAATGATCATGTACACATGTGATATGACCTATAAATAGGTCGCATACATATGCGAGCTGTCTATATAGCAGGTTGCATATCTGTGGTAAAATCCTTGGAAAAAATTCTATGCATATGAGTTGCATCATGGTATGATGGTATAACTCTGTGTTGTAGGCTATGACATGGTTTGTTGCAAGGTATGACATGGTTTGTTGCAGGTTTTCATGATTACATGTTGGCATACACAATTGATGTATGTATGGTGGTGACATATAGTTAAATGTTGAAAGTCTATCCTTGATTCATTATACTAACTCTAGAGTATGGAATGGGGAACTTTCTGTTGAGGAACAATGTTGGTTGTGACAGTGAAGTTATGGCACCTTGGTTATGAGATATATCATGATGGTGCTAGCTAGAGATATCATTGATCTATTGAGGCACACTTATAGTACATGTATTTTTGGATTCTTAGTATTTGTTGTAGTGAATGGAGGATTGAGGCAGATCTGCTAGGGTACATGGCTGGTACATATTTGAGTTCCATTGATATATCTTTTGATGTTAGAGGCATATTTACTGGATATATTGGTACATGCATTTTTCATATGGTTGAGCTACATATTGGGACATGTAGTTGATGAGTTGGTTATGTCGTACATCATTGATGAGTCATAGATTTATCTATAGTTGATGCTTGATTGGTACACTTTTTGTACATTGCTAGAGGCACCTTCTAGAAATATGATTGGCACATGATTTATGGTTGATATGGCATACATGTATGAGATCACATCTTGATTATAGTTCATCATGTTTGGTGCATGGTGGATGCACTTTCTTGCTATAAAGGTGGCAGTACATGTTTAGTGCAATGTTGATGCACTCATCAATGGTAAATGTTTATGGGTGATAGTACTTACGATGGAATAATCATGATTTTTTTGATTGGTTGGAGAAGGAACGTAGAGAGAAATTAGCATTCTCATGGTTCAATCACAAGTGTGTTTCACTCTCTCTCACCAATTACTTTGTTTCGCCCCATAAACATGAATTCGTGCCATCTGTAACACCCCGTTTCCCCCAGTCTATAAAAATAACTATATTGGCCAAGAACTATGGAAAACTCAAAGATGTGAATGTTTGATTTGACGGACCTTTGTATAGAAGGTCGATGAATGTAAATTATGTGTTGCATGACTGCTGGGAGGGGGATGTGCTAAAAGAGACTATGATGGATAATGAGAGGTGGTGGAAGGGACCTGGAATGGTTGCATTAACTTTCACCAAGCCAGTAATGTACTGGTTTTTACTTGCTCAAAGACCAAAGCAACTCTCCGACCCTGGAATGGATTTCCCGTCAGATTGGTAGGTGGGGAGGCTCCTCAAGAGTTAATGAGGGGATGGGGGTGAACCGCCCATCTGTAACAACTCCCAAACCTGACCATGGATGGGGAAATTCACGCACATGCAATCTTGCAGAGAAAAGGCAAGAGAGGAAGTGTGGTAAGGGAGAGAGAAGAACACGCGCGACAAGGATCGTGGAAGAGAACTGGAGAAAAATCTGGAAACACAGAGAATTCTGAATATAGGACAAGGAGAGTCACCTTTTTCCTTGACTTTCGTTGAGCTAGGAGTAGGAGACTGAATCTCAAGCATCGTGGTCTAGCTAAGAGGTGGCTAGTGGTAAATCCGTTTGGAGTCACTGAGCCTACGGTTGGGTGGAAACGAGCACCCCTCTCAGAAGTCGCGTCACACCTGGTGTTTTTTATAAGTGTTTATATCTTGTATCTTGAATTAAATATCCTGGACACATTCTCAAGTTTATACACTCATAAATGGTTTCTGTATTGAAGTGTTTGCCTTGTGTTTTGATCGAAATTAATGGATGCATGCTTATACTCATATGACCATAATCAGTTTATGTATAGAATGAATAAGTTCAGAATACGAGTCCATTCCCTTGAGATTTGTTCCATCTACTTGACCCATGCTATGTCTTGGTTTGATTTCCCGAAGGCACCTCCTCCCGGGAAGTTCCCTTGCATTCCAGAGTCAGAGTGAGTCCCTTGAAAAGACTATTGTTTTAGTAAACCCATGAGTTTACTTTACCCCTGACACAGAGTTCATAGATCAGTGAGTTAGGAAGGCTTTTCAGTCAGGTTACCAAGCATAGGGATAATTACCCAAGAAACTGCTGAAGGATCATGTGATCTGAGTCTGGAAACCTTGTACAGGAGAGAGTAGTTCTCTCAAGTTTTTGGTGTTTCGGCGTTTCATCACCTGGGAAACCAAAGGGTAAGACCCCTCGTTTTCGCAAGTTGCAAAATCTCAGTACCCGAAACCCCGATGCACTCTGTGGATGAGCCGATTTTGTGTGAATAGGTTTTAGCGTTTCGACACCCGGGAAACCAAAGGGCAAGACCCCTCATTTTCGCAAGTCACAAAATCCCTGTACCCGAAAGCCCGACACACTCTGTGGATGAGCCAGTTTTGCGTGAATAGGTTTCGACGTTTCAGCACCCAGGAAACCAAAGGGTAAGACCCCTCATTTTCGCAAGTCACGAAATCCTGGTACCCGAAACCCCGACGCACTCTGTGGATAAGACTACTTTGCGTGAATAGGTTTCGGGGTTTTGGCACCCGGGAAACCAAAGGGTAAGACCCCTCATTTTCGCAAGTCGCGAAATCCCGATACCCGAAACCCCAACGTGCTCTGTGGATGAATCGGTTTTGCATGAATAGGTTTCGACGTTTTGGCACCCGGGAAACCAAAGGGTAAGACCCCTCGTTTTTGCAAGTCATGAAATCCTGATACCCGAAACCCCGACGTGCTCTGTGGATGAACCCTAGGTCATAGGGCAGAGTCATGTGGTAGAAGGAGGAGGTAGGTACTAGTAGTTAATCAAAGGTCAAAACTCGGGAGTCAACATTTCAGGTCCTGAAAGAATATGGATCGTCCATTTGTAGGGGATGTGTGGCGAAGGTCTAAAGCCACCAGGGTTCTGGACATCGGAGGAATAGGAGTGAAGAACCTGCCAAAAATCCCAAAAGATAGAATGTCGGGATTTAATCTAGGCTGTTGATCAAGCCAACGATCTGGACCATAGATCTGGATGACACCGGGCTTTCGAGTCCTGGGGATTAACAAGGGAAAGGAGGAACACTTGCATCGTGATTCCCCAAATCGTGAAACCCTGAAAGAATTTAGAGGATTAGCACCAGGTTATAGGATCGGTCATATGACAAATGACCCAAGGGAGGAGCTAAGGATTTGTTAAGACCCTTTCGAGTTTCAACATTTCAAAAGACAAAGGACAGGGGAACGCTTGCATCGCGATTCCCCAAATTGCGAAAGATGGAAGAGCCTTTTTGGTAAGGCCTGTGGTCATAGCTAATGATCACATGGGGGAGGATAAGGGAAGGGAGGTTCTGCGCCAGGCCCCATAGAAGTTCGGGGATTCTGTCCCTCAAAGAAAAGACAAAAAGAAAAAGAAAATCTTAGTTGTCATAGTGGGTGTGTGACAAATTGGTATCAGAGCATGGTTATAGCACCTTGCCTTCTTGGGCTCATGAATGAGTTGCGCAGAAATTCCATTTGAAGTACTCTTAAAAGGAGTAACCCTCTACCTTAACCCCCTTTATCAAAAGCTGAAGTTAAAAATGAAAATTTCGTATTGTGTGTATGCGTTTGAAAAACATGAATTATGCATTGATTTTGAATGAAAATAATGTTGACTAAGAACAAGTGTTTTTCTTGCACAACAAGCAGACGATCAACCGCAGGAAACTGTAAATGCATAGAATGGTGATGCACCATGAAGTGGGGGATGGCTCCCACAATAAAGATGAATATTCTGATGAAAGGAGAGTGGTAGAGACCCCACCAGATATAGCTAAGACTGTGAGAAGCCTCATGGTCGAACTACAGAGCTGCAAGGCCGACAACGAGAGGTTGATAAAAGAGCAAGAGAAGCAAATGGAAATTAATGCAGTCTTGCTGTAGAGCTTATCTGACATACAAAGAAAATTACAGCATGGACCTGACACTAGTCACGTAGACCAACGATAGAAAAAGAGAAGTCAAAGCCCACCTGGGATAAGGAAATGTGGTCCTTTAAGTGGCCACACTGGGAGGATCACCTCGAGAAAGGTCCACCCCAGAGATAAGGGACAAGCATTGGACGATTCCTCTGGAAAGGAAACTGGTGACTCGGAGGGATCTTCTAGTAGCAGAACTACTTCTTATTCCTGAAGAAAATGGAGGAAGCGAAATCATTCAAAAAATCATAATCTCAAAGAATTCAAGAAAGACAAACCACCCTCCTTCGATGGTGAAATAAAGGGAGAGCAAGTAGAGGCCTCGCTACTTGGACTAAAAAAGTATTTCAGATTCCATGACTTCTCGAAAAATTTGAAAGCCCGAGTAGCCACTTTCAACCTAAATGGGAAGGCTTCCATTTGGTGGGAAGACCTTAAGAATGTAAAAGGGATTCACAAAGAAGACCTATCTTGGGAACAATTTGAGAAATAATTCAGGAAGAAGTATCTGTCGGAAAAATATTTCGACGAAAAGACTAAATAATTCTATGAACTCAAGCTGGGGCAACACACCATAGAGGAATATGTCAGCAGATTCCTTGAATTACTGAGGTACGTACCCTATATAAAAGCAGAAAAGGAAAAGGTGCAACGATTCATCAGTGGACTACCTAATGACTATCAGAACATGATTGAGTTTGACAAGCCAAAGACCCTAGAAGACACTATTCGAAAGGAAACATATTGTTATGAACAACTTGGGCATCAGACATAACCTCGTGAAGGCTGGAAGTAGAAGAATAGTTCGGGATTCCAAAAAAAGGGGTTTAAATCCCCAAAATTTAAAAACTATAAAAAGGAATCAATGATGAACTTCCCAACCCAAAGTGTACACCAACAGAATTTCCCCTCCGAGAGCAGAAATAAACCTTTTGGATCTACCCCAAGAAAGATTGATAATCCAAAGAAAGAACCCTTGAAATGTTGGGGTTGTGGAGAAGAACATCTACTGAGGGACTGCCCGCACCGACAACAGAACAGTCGGAGAATTTACAACGTTCAAGAAGCTACCATCGTCAATGACGTGGCCAGGAGTATACCACAAATTTATATAGTCGTGGATAATAAACAAGTTGACCACCAAGCTTCAGTGGTGGAGATGGAAGGTATGGTCACCAACCATCTAGTGTCTATTCTAATTGACCCTGGTTCAAATTTGAGTTATATAGCCCCTAAGGTTGTTGATAAGTGTAAATTATAGCCACATAAACATGCCAAGCCATGGTTGGTATAGTTATCCACCGACACCAAAAGAAAAGTAATGGAAGTCATACCATCTTGCCAATTCACTATGGGTGAATTCCCCACCCAAGCAACCCTTAACGTATTACCCTTAGGATTGTATGACCTGTTGATTGGTATGGACTGGCTAGCCACATATAAAGATAGACTGGACTGTTACCATAAAACCTTAGAATGTGTAAGTGAAGAAGGAAGAAGGATAACCCTTCAAGGGATCCAAAAACCTATCTCGGTGAGACGAATATCAACCCTTCAAATGAGAAAGTATTACAGAAAGGGATGTCCACTATATGCGATACAAGTGTTGGAATCAGTGGCAGATGACAAACCAAGCCTCGAAGACCACCCCACACTAAGAGAATATAGAGATGTGTTTCTGGAAGAGGCACTGGGTTTACCTCCGATAAGGGACATTGAATTCTTGATAGAACTTACACCAGGAGTGGGGCCAGTGTCTAAGACACCCTACAGGATGAGCACACCCGAGCTAGTTGAGCTTAAATTACAACTAAAAGAAATGATGGACAGAGGCTATATTTGGCCCAGTGTGTCTCCATGGGGAGCACCAGTCCTGTTTGTAAAAAAGAAAGATGATACCCTCCAACTATGCATAGATTATAGACAACTCAATAAGGTAACCATAAAGAACAAGTACCCCTTACCTAGGATCGATGACCTATTCGATCAATTGGGAGGTTCTTCCATCTTCTCAAAGATTGACTTGAGATCTGGATACCATCAAGTCTGAATCAAGGGTGAAGACATCTACAAAACTGCCTTTAGGACGAGATATGGTCACTATGAGTTTGTGGTAGTACCATTTGGATTGACCAATGCCCCTGCCACTTTTATGTGCTTGATGAATAATGTTCTTAGAAAATTCCTAGACAAATTTGTACTAGTTTTTATTGACGATATATTAATTTACTCCAAGAATAGAGAGGAACATGAGGAACATCTTAGACTTGTGCTTCAAGTGTTGAGAGAACATCAGCTCTATGCCAAATTTAGCAAGTGCGACTTTTTCCAGAAGCAAATACATTACTTGGGCCATGTCATATCTAAAGAGGGAGAAGCAGTAGATCCTAACAAGACTAGGTCTATCATGGAATGGCATACCCCAAAGGATGTTTCAGATATCAAATCCTTTATTCTCTAAGATTGGTTGTCCAATCAATGCCCTCTAGAAGAAGGGAGCTAAATTCACATGGACACAGGAATGTGAAGAAAGATTTCAATCCCTGAAACACCTTCTGACCCATGCACCTGTGCTGAATATCGTTGATCCCGAAAATGACTTCCTCGTGTGCACAGATGCCTGTAAGGAAGGGCTCGAGGGAGTCCTTATGCAAGAAGGAAGTGTAGTCTGCTATGAATCCCGAAAATTGAATGAGCATGAAGCCAACTATGTGACCCATGATCTAGAGTTGGCCGTCATAGTGCATGCCTTAAAAATGTGGAGGCATTACCTCCTAGGAAGGAAATTTGTACTTATGACAGACCACTATGGATTGCGATATATGTTTGACCAACCAAAGCTCAATGCCATACAAGTTAGGTGGATGGTCCTCCTTAGTGATTTTGATTTTGAAATCAAACATGTTAAAGGAAAGGAAAATAAGGTGTTCGATGCCCTTAGCAGAAGTATGAAAACAATTCACCTGGCGACGGTGAGCACCTATGAGACGAATGTCAAAGAAAGAGTCAGGAATGCACAAGAAATAGACACATTCGTACAGACCGTAACCTCGTACTTGGAGAAAGAACCCATGGGGATAAAGTATGACGGCTACCAGATGATAGATGGAGGTCTTCTAACTTACAGAAATAGATTGTATATTCCAGATTGTGACAACTTGAAGAGGTTCATAATGGATGAACTACATAAAAGACCATATACTGGTCATCCAGGATACCAGAAGATGATCAAGGCCACCAGGAAACAATTCTATTGGCCTGGGTTAAAGAAATACATAGCTAACTATTTATCTAAGTGCATAGAATGCCAATAGGTTAAAGCAGAACACCGACACCCAGCAGAATTATTACAACCTCTACCAATCCCAGAATGGAAATGGGAAACCATTTCCATGGATTTCATCATCGGATTACCAACATCGACCAAACAGAATGACGCCATCAAGGTAGTGGTGGATAAATTAAGTAATTCCACCCACTTTATCCCCGTCAAATCGACTTGCAAGGCAATATATATCGCCAGCATATTCATGAAGGAAATATTCAAACTACATGGTATGCCTAAAAAGATCGTGTCTGAAAGAGACACGAAATTTACTTCCAACTTTTGGAAATCCTTGATGGCTGGTCTGGACACCAAATTACTGTTTAGCACAGCCTATCATCCTCAAACTAATGGACAAATGGAAAGAGTGAACCAAATATTGGAAGACATGCTAAGAATGCATGTAATGCATCAACCCCAAAAGTGGGAAGATTACCTGCCACTGGTGGAATTTTCCTAGAATAACGACTACCAAGAATCCCTGAAGATGAGTCCTTTCAAAGTCCTCTATGGTAGACCGTGCAACACTCCAATCAGTTGGAGTAATCTCGTAAAAAAAATTACTATTGGACCTGACATGATGAAAGAAATGGAACAACAAGTGATTCAGATAAAACAGAATCTAAAGCTCACTCAAAACAAACAAAAAATTTACGCCGACCGAAAGAGAACTCCAAGAGAATTCAAGATGGGAGACCATGTATATCTCAGAGTTAGGCCAAGGAAGAGTTCCCTGAGGATGGTGGCTTGTACAAAGTTGGCACCGCGGTATTGTGGACCCTTTGAAGTTCTAGATAGAGTGGGACCTGTTGGGGTCCTATAATTATAGGCAACTCGATTCTTCGACTTTTGATTTGGCGTTTCTCTCATGATGACGAAGTCCTGGCTCAAGTGATTCTGCTTCCTCCCTCCATTCTTGTCGCTCAATTCCCCATCAGCCTGCTACATCCTTCTTATACACTGTGCCCTCTCCCCCTTGTCTTTTGTCAGCCTCCATTATCCCGCCACCTTCACCTGTCGATAAGCAAACAGACTTAGGATAAACAAGAATAGCAATAAAGTTAGTATAGGTTAAATTAATTAATAAACGACTAGTTAAATAATTAATTAATTATTAATTAACTAATTATTTATTAAGTTTAATACCTAGATTAGTAACTATGTTAGTAATTAGAGTTAGATTTAAATTAAATAAAACAAATCATAACAAATTAAAAATTAAATAAAAGAAAATACAAAAACTATATAAAAAACATATATATTAAAAAAACATTAAATAACATATAAAAAAAAACATTATAAAACAAAATAAAAACATATAAAAAACAATTATAATAAAACATATAAAAAATAAAAATATAATATAATAATAAAATATAAAACAAACAAATTATAAAACAAACAAAATACAAAATAAAACACAAAAACGTGAAAAATACAAACATAACATATAATATTTAAAAAGCAAAAAATCAAAAAATTAAAAAGCATCCTATCCTAATTCTACCCCCCACCTACCCCACCTCACACTCCACTCACTACCCCACCTCACACTCCACTCACTACCCCTCACACGTCACTCTCCACTCACCCAAACTCCCGCTCATATCCCACCTACCTCACGTCCCCTCCACTCACCTCACCCCTACGTCACACTCCACCCAAAGAATCCTGTGCACCTTCCATACCCGCACCCCCCATCCATTTCACTTACCATTTAATCAAACAGTCCATAAACTTTCCGAACCCCCCCTCACCTTCCGAAGTTTAACGGGGGGGGTGGCGGTCCGGAATTTGAATTAACAATCATGCAAATCTGAATGGCTCAAAATCG
>ML785160.1:571517-591548 GCA_009831015.1 Picea engelmannii
CGCTTACACGCAAAAAACCACTTTCCTCAAGAATTTACCATTTTTTCCTGTTTTACCACGTCCTCTTCCAGTTCAATTTTTGGGCAGAAGGAGACGGATTTTGAAAATCCAAGAGAATTGTTTGCTCAGCACGGGCTGAAGAACAAAAACCTCTCTCATTTTTTGCAGCGGAGTTACGAGAAGGGAGAATCAAAGACATCTTCGAGGCCTATGTTTCCATATTTTCAATTTTTCATTTCAGTACCGATCTTGCAGGAGCTGTTACGGCCAGCTGGGGACGAATTTGGTGAAACCGAAGGAGTTTTTTTCTCATCACACGCCCATATACAATAAAATCTTTCAGTTTTCTCCCAGTTGTCATCATTGAAGAGAAAATCATGTCTGATCAGACCCCTTTTTCGCAGAAAACCAGTCCATTTTTCAGGGCAGAAAGCTCCAAATTTGGTGGGAGTGGTGGCTATTTTTTGCCGAGGCGGTTAAACCGACTTCCGAAACTAATTGGGATGGTCTATCCTATTTATACAGATGATTTTAATGTAAAATGGTTCGACCTGTGAGGTTCCTGGACTGGACTGTGGGTTATGTATGACCAGAAGACCTTTTCTTCTCTATAATTTTGAGATGAGCAATCATCAATGAGCATGTTTTCTTTCACAGGATTCTTGTGTGGGTGTATTGGTGGCATTTTCCTATGTTAAAATGTTTTCTTGTTATCTTTCAATTTGTTTTCAGCTCTTATTATCAGAAGGAACGTTATAGAAGTAGAATTTATCAGTAGATACTCTGCCTCTCAGCTTGTGATAATCTTTATGTTATTCATCTAAAGAGCCCAGCTTAGGAATTCTTAGCTGCTCCCTTGCCTGGCTTTTTCCTCCACTTTTTCTTCCTCAAGTCAACATCACTAAAACTCAATTCGATCCAAGACGTTCACTACCTTGCCCTGTGTAAAAGAACTTTGTCCATATCTGAGATGTGAATCACATTGTTTACAGTGCAGACCCCATTTGCCCAATGGCCCTCCTTGCTGTTCCAAATCAATCATTTAAAAACCCCAACCCATGTTCTTCATAACTAGCCTAATACCTCTTCAAACAAAGCTATATCAGATAGAGAGATCCGTCTTTGAGTCTTGGAGGGCTAGATCCAAGACTCGAAGTGGTTTTGATGTTTCCTCTGTGACTGCCTCATAGCCTTGGGCAAATTACAGAGTGCTAACAGGACCTATAGCCTATAGGCTAGCACTTCCTCCTACAGTAAAAGCAAATAATGTTTTCCATGTTTCATTATTGAAGAAATATGTACACGATTATAATCATATAATTGAATGATCTGTGATCCAGGTGGAAACAGAGGGAGCATTCCTACCAGAACCTCAATCCATACTGGACAAAAAGGAAACCCCACTCAGGAACCGAACCATTGCACAGGTCAAGGTGCAGTGGAAACATTTTGGCCCAGATGAGGCTACATGGGAAATGGAAGATGCCATGAAACAGGCATATTCGATTTTGTTTACTTATGTACATACACGTCATATTAATAGATAGAACATCATGGACAATGTTCCTTTAAGGGGGGGGGAATTGTAACACCCTGTTTCCCCTAGGCTGTAAAAATAACTATGTTGGCCAAGAACTATGGCAAACTCAAAGATGTGAATGTTTGATTTGACAGACCTTTGTATAAAAGGTCGATGAATGTAAATTATGTGTTGCATGACTTTTGGGAGGGGGATGTGCTAAAAGAGACCACGATGGCTAATGAGAGGTGGTGGAAGGGACCTGGAATGGTTGTGTTAACTTCCACCGAGCCAGTACCGTACTGGTTTCTGCTTACTCAAAGACCAAAGCAACTCTCCAACCCTGGAATGGATTTCCCGTCAGATTGGTAGGTGGGGAGGCTCCTCAAGAGTTAATGAGGGGATGGGGGTGAACCACCCATCCATAACAGCTCCTAGACTTGACCATGGACAGGGAAATTCATGCCACACACAATCTTGCAGAGAAAAGGCAAGAGAGGAAGTGTGGTAAGGGAGAGAGGAGAACACACACGATAGGGATCGCAGAAGAGAACTAGAGAAAACTCTGGAAACATAGAGAGTTTTGAATATAGGAGAAGGAAAGTAACCTTTGTCCTTGACTTCTGTTGAGCTGGGAGTAGGAGATTGAATCTCAAGCATAGTGGTCTAGCTCAGGGTTGGCTAGTGGTAAATTAGTTTGGAGTCACTAAGCCTATGGTTGGGTGGAAACGACCACCTCTCTCAACATTCACATCACACCTAATGTTTCTGATAAGTGTTTATATCTTGTATCTTGAATTGAATATCCTGGACGCATGCTCATGTTTATACGCTCATAAATGGTTTATGTATTGAAGTGTTTGCCTTGTGTTTTGATCAGAAATAATGGATGCATGCTTATACTCATATGAACATAATTGATTTATGTATAGAATGAATAAGTTCAGAATATGAGTCTGTTCCCTTGAGATTTGTTCCATCTACTTGACCCGCGCTATGTCCTAGTTTGATTTTCCAAAGGCACCTCCTCCCGGGAAGTTCCCTCGCATTCCAGAGTCAGAGTGAGTCCCTTGAAAAGACTACTGTTTTAGTAAACCCATGAGTTTACTTTACCCCTAACATAGAGTTCATATCTTGGTGAGTTAGGAAGGCTTTTCAGTCAGGTCACCAAGCCTAGGGATAATTACCCAAGAAACTGCTAAAGGATCATGTGATCTGAGTCTGGAAACCTTGTACAGGAGAGAGTAGTTCTCTCAGGTTTTCAGTGTTTTGACGTTTTGGCACTCGGGAAACCAAAGGGTAAGACCCCTTGTTTTCGCAAGTCATGAAATCCCGACACCCAAAACCCCTATGTGCTCTGTGGATGAGCTCTAGGTCACATGGAAAATTCATGTGGTAGAAGGAGGAGGTAGGTGCTAGCATTTAATCAAAGGTCAAAACTCGGGAATCAACATTTCGGGTCCCGAAAGAATCTGACCCGTCCATTTGTAGGAGATGCATGGCGAAGGTCTAAAACCACCGAGGTTCTGTACATTGGAGGAATAGGAGTGAAGACCCCACCAGAAATCCCAAAATATAGAATGTCGGGATTTAATCCGAGCCGTTGATCAAGCTAATGATTTGGACCATAGATTCGGATGACATCAGGCTTTCAAGTCTCGGGGATTAACAAAGGAAAGGAGGAATGCTCGAATCACGATTCCCTGAATCGTGAAACCTCGAAATCATTTAGAGTATTAGCACCAGGTTATAGGATCGATCGTATGACAAACAACCCAAGGGATGAGCTAAGGATCTGTTAATACCCTTTCGAGTTTCGACATTTTGAAAGACAAAGGAGAGGGGAATGCTTGCATCGTGATTCCCTGAATCGCGAAAGCCAGAAGTTCCTTTTTGGTAAGGCATGTGGTCATAGCCAATGATCACATGGGAGAGGATAAGGGAAGGGAGGGTCTACGCTAGGCCCCATAGAAGTTCAAGGATTTTGTCCCTCGAAGAAAAGACAAAAAGAAAAAGAAAATCTTAGTTGTCGTAGTGGGTGTGTGACACCATCATTGTGATCATCGTAATGTAAATCTCTGCCAAGCAACTTAGAACTTCACATCCACACACTTGTCCAAATCCATTGATGCTTAAATTCATGTTGATCGCCACGTCAACCATTACCTAGTTCATCCATTTCCAATCGATCCGACATGTGCTAATACCCAATGTCCAAAGCTCAACAAGCAAAGTACACCATTGGTATTACTTGTTTAGCATATACTTTGGTACATGATGTATGGGATGACATAGTTGAGACACTTGATTGATTGAGATACATGGTTGTGGAACTTGGTTCATGGTAGAGACATGTCATGGGTAATATGGCACTTATTTGAGGCTCATGGTTGGCATGTTGGTAGAGACATATGGTTGGTACACAATTGGCACATGTTCTTGGCAAATGGTTGATACACTTCATTGGTGATATATTATGATATATTGTATGGTATTGATGTACATGGTTGATGTGGTTCAATAGGAGCTTCTAACACATGTGTATTATGAGGAGTGGGATCCTCAATCGTAAACAAGACTCTTTCAAAAATTTCTAACAAAAGAGTAGCAACACTCCGAGCGTCAGAGCATTTTCTACCTCTTAACGGTAGATTTCTTCTGGTGAATTAGGAGTTAAGGGTTCATAGCCTTCTTCTAGAGGAAAACCTTGCATCCTACGTGATCTACGAAGACCTTTATCATCTATAGGCTCAATCTTGAAAATTTTTAAAAACAATAGCACACGCTAAAAATATCTAGAAGAATAAATAAGCAAATAAACCTTCTCTTAGTGATCGTACTAGTTGGTGATGAAATCCAACATCGCATGATCAAATTGAGAAGGGGATAGGATATGAGTGAGTGGAACAGTTACTATGGTGACCTGCTTAACAGACTTATGCCTTGGTGCAAGCTTCCACACAGTAATCGTGGATTTACCCTCCAAGGAGCCTAAATGAGTTTGACCACCATCTATTCCAGGTACAGTGAATACTTCCCTTCACTGTCACCTTGTGTAAATACCCTAAATATTATGGTTAGTAAATAAACCAACCCGCAGTCAGTCGTTGGGAGGGTACAGTCGACAGTCCAATCCGAACGTATGGGCAGGATAACAAGTCTGAAATCCTTCAAGAGAACTAAGGACAAGTGGACCGGTAGAACTCCATAGGACCCCGAACGGATTCGGAATTCATGAAGCACTGAGACCAAATGAATATAGATGGACCTCAATAAGAACCCCCAATATACGATCTTACTACTATGAACTGTTAAACAACAGGGGGATAATCTTCATGGCTCTCCCAAACGCGACCTCGTGCGTAACCCCTATGTGTGAGGGGGATCCCATATATGCTTATATTAATATTGGATTTTCTCTCCCTATCGCAATATGATAATTTTGTTTGAATTCTTTGGAGAGTTGTACTCATAGCCTAATTCAAAGCGCTAATCCTAGTCTAATGTTGGTGGAAGAATCTAAAAATAAAAAGTTTCTAGATCAATTTTAATTAGCGTTGGTTTTTTTGGTTGTTCTTTACTCAGAGGTGAATGAGAGTGAAACTGATGATATTATGACTCGATTCCCAAAAAATTATAAGAAAAATGATAAAGAATTGTTTCTTTCAATAACTTCTATTTATGGGAAGGTGAAGAATTTTTCTTTCACTATCAAACACAAAAATGCAGAAATTTCACGCAATTGCTTTCAACAAGAATCCAATTCAATGCTAAACTATTTAGAAATTGATTATAATATCCAAAATCCAATCATGAAAAGATATCTCTTTGTTTAAATATGAACTTTAATTGATTTGATTCAAAGATTCTTATGCCAACCAAATTTCACTATTTGTAGTTTTAGACAATTGGAAGCAAGTGTCATATAAACAAAAAGAACACTCTCACAGTGATCAAACAAGAAACAAAAAAAATTTAGACTTTTCAAAAAGAAAACCAAAACTCAAAAAAGAAAAATTTCTTGGAAAGATACAAACCAAAGACCAAATGGAACAGTACGAAGATCTCTAGAATTCCTTGTGACAACTTTCAAACAATCAGATGAATGAGAAAGTATCAAAAAAAAATCAAGATCTCAAAGAGGAAGAGTGATTCCAAAACAAGGAAATATCTTAAAAAACCAAACAAAGAACCAAAAAATCTTAGAAAGAAACAAGTTGCAAGTTTTATAGAAGACACACACTGATAGAAAAAATCCTGAGTAGGAGGAAAAACCAAAAAATCACACCCAACAAAGACATCCGACAACTTTCCAACATAGGGAAAAATCAGCGCTCTGGTTATATAGGCACCATAGCACTACAACACTCCCTAAAGAACTGCAGGGGATCGTTGATATTGAAATCAGTGCTCTGGCTGTAAGGGAAGAGGGATGTTGTTTTCTGAGAATGAAAAAGTATCAACACACAAAAAAAAAAAACTCAATAAAGCTTGATCATCAGCCTGTGTAATATGACTTCAATACTAAAAACACATGTATGAAAGAGTAAAAATACATTGAGTAGGATCTGAAGATGAACAAAGGCTAAGACAAGACGAAGGAAAGAAACCAAAACTGAAAGTTTCGATCCCCGATGGAGTCGCCAATTTCTGTTGTAGGAAAATTCCCCTACGAATAGGTGAATATCCTCTTGGATCTTAGACCCATATGACCAAGATAGAAAAATGCTAACATTGAACACTGACATTCCTTTAAATGCAGCTAAACTATTCAAAGGAAAAGAGGAAGAAATCATCAGTACATTTTTCTGAAGTTTTTCCTTGCTCGGTCTAGGTTGAACTTGATCTTCAAGCCCTTTAATGAGTTCTACAATTCAATAGACAACAAAGACAATGCATACTTCCTATTCTACCAAGATTATCTTAAACTAGATTTATCAAGAAGAGACAAGCCCATGCAAATGTACACAAACTTGAAGGAAATAGGCCAAGCGTATATATTGATGAGAACATAACAAGGTGCTTACAATTTGTAGATGCAGATGCAACAACCTCACCAAGTCCTCCTTGTCCAACCCCTTGCTCAAAAGATCCACGATAAGAATGACAATACTTTTCACTGAATTCTCCCTTTCACTATGATAATGCCTCCTTATATAGGCTTTGAGAGGCTAAACCACCTTAACTATTCTTGGGATAAGTTGAGGATATGACTCCATTAGTTGTGGGATTTCCCTTAGATCCAGCCTTTAACTTGGATTCGAGCCAAACTGACTCGGATGCTTCTTAGTTTTCCTTATAGATAAGGGGGATTCTTCCCCAATATTCTCTTAATAGATCGGCGCTCCCCCAAAGTAGGCCACAGAGCAGCACTCCCTACTAAGAGGACAAGGAGCACTAGCGCTCCTTGCAAGTGGGAAAGGGAGCGTTGATCTACAAAAAATAATTTGGGATGATTATTCTTCAAGGTAAAAGATTGTAAACCTTGTCAAATGACATTTTTTATTCTTCTAACAAGTCTTAGAGTATGTCCCAAATGTTCTTATGATGTCATCCACAATACGACACATGCGAGACAAAAATATGACTTTTGTGACACTTGCGACAATGACAATGAGACATTGTCAAAGTGAGGAATTTTGACGTGTAACAACCTTAGAGCTTATTTTTACAAGTGGCAGAAGTTAAATTTGACCAATACCAACCCCTGAAATTCAGGGATTTGTAAAGCTGTGAATTTCCCCAAGGAGGGAAAGGAATGGAAAGACCTAGGGACATGAATATATACAACATATGTGGGAGGTAGGATGTTTCTTAGTATGTTGAGGAATTGAGCATTATTTGTTGTTATGAGCACTTTTAGTGTGAGGAAAATCATATTCTGATGTGTTGATGGTGACTATAGCTAAGGAGGATAATTCAATTCTCCCTTATGGACTCATGGTCAGGCTAGGGAGTGATCAGGACAAGTGATTGTGGTTGTTCCATTTGTTTCCCAGCATCATCATTTTCAGATATGTATTTTCATTTGTGTATTCAAATTGTTGGTGCTATGCTAATGATGTTTTATTATTGATGTATGCAGTTGTTTCCATATCTTATGTTATTGCATTTAGAAACAAAATATGTTTGAAAGAACTATATAGAAATATTATTTTATATGGGTTACCACTGTGTAAAATAGTTGTAGTAGTACGTTATTAACATTGTAGTTTATATATATATGAATATAGATATATATAAGTGTAAACAAAACTAATGTATATTTTTTGTTGTTATGTTGGACAAAACAATAACAGTCCCAATACATGTTTTATCAATTATGAAAGAAAGACAGTTGATACAGTAGAGTACAGTTCATTTGACAAAAAAATGGATATACATGTTTATTACCATCATAGATCAAAGATAAAATATTACAGTTTGAGTTGCTTAAACACCAGATTCTCCATAACTAGTCAAAGCAGAGACTTAAAAGTACTACTTGAACTATCTGTAAGTGTGCATGGAACGACAAAGAACAATTGGAACTCAAATACCTTTTGTGGACGGTCAATATTATTCACCAAGTGCACTTATTTTTCCAACATGCAAAAGAGTAAGAGTCAGTATCCATTATACACACATTAAAGAAATAATTAAATAAAAGAGTCAAAGCTTACTTATCTGAGATCACGATTGAAGAGGTTCATCGTTTCTTTGCAAAGTAGACGATCCATGACCTAGGAGGGGATATGGATTTGTTATCCATATGATGGGTTCCCTCGCAAGACAAAAGGGACCCATCATCAATGTATAAACATGAGAGAACCAATTATTTACATTAACAATGGAAAACATAAAAATTAAACCCAAAATTACAAAGAACATAATTAGAAAAGATCAAACTGGAATCAGGGAACGAATTTTCCACATACAATCAATATTGGTCAAATACCCAACCCCTACAGGAGACCAAAGAATGTTGTAAGGAGACTAATGTACTAAAAACAGAGTTATTCTTTCACAAAAATAGAATCTTGTCAAAGTTAGGGCTTACAGTAAAGAAAGAATCCAAAATTAAATGGTAACAAATATGCACAAAATCCGATCTGGAACAAGTTATAAATATATGAACTAAACACATTAAGAATTTAAATCATGAAACACCACAAAGGTGCAAAGGAGGTGATCTAGGTGTACAATTTTTTCCAGTTAGAACCTTTCCTTTAAAATTTAAGTTGGTTAAACAAAACCCTATGATTATGTGCCTTGAGTATTCATCGAATGAAGGGAATTTGATTGTATGCTTCGTTTATGACCAAACAAGAAGACCCTGTATGTAAACAAAGTTGTCGCATGCAAAACTATCTCATAATTATAAAAAGATTAAATTATAATAGTTGAGCTAATATTGAAAGGGCGAGATTGAAATAACCATGGTTATTAACAGAGACAAAGTAACTTTCCTTATCGATAAGGATCTGTCTTAACCACGATTTTCATGCAAACAAACATTGTTTTTCAATGAATAAGGGTCTTCCACCTTGCCATATAAATTATAAAGTGAAATCATGAATTGTATACACAGTGAAACTAACGAAGTCCAAAAACGTATCCACTAAGATTTTGAAACTATAAACGATCGAGTCCAGGATTGGCTTACCTACTTTCAACATCGAACTTCACCCAGGTCTCGAAGGTTTTCAGTGCCCTCTTACAAAGTAACCCCAGACAAATAACGCGGGTATTTCATCCTCCATAGTTTGAAAACCTTGTGTACATAAATATTATAGAGAACAGTGGTATTATAAATAAATTGTACACAAAGACTAAAATTCCATAAAGAATTACATGATGCATAGACGGAGGATAAAAACCACAAATAAATTATACACAGAGGCTATATTTTCCATAGAGAATTACACGACGCATAGATGGAGGATAAAACCCACAAAGAAGTACTTATACATAGAGACTATTCTTCCCATAGAATGAATGATGCATAGACAAAGGAGGAAACCCACAAAAATTTTACCATGTTTATATATGCAAAGGAAAACTACTCTTCAATGAATTATTCAATGTATAAATGGAGGAGATAACACACAGGGAGTACATTGTACTTAAAAAACACATATTTTTCCTTTCGTAGAGAGAATATGTCTCTTAGACAGGGAGGGTATACCAAAAAGAGTGTATATTTACACCAGACAGTGAACAATTTTCAAAGGGGTTTTGTGCAGGAATCTATTTTTTTGCAAGAAGAGATTCACATCGAGCACAAACACAAGGGAACAACACTTCATCATAGAAGAATCCATCTAAAATTGTCATAGAGGGATAGTAGATTAATTATTGTGTCGTGGGGTACTTCACAGAGCCGAATGCTATCTCCAGGGTCGAATACTTCACAGAGCTGAGTACTATCTCCAAGGTCGAATACTTCGTAGAGTCGAATACTCTCTCTAGGGTCGAACACCATCATAGGGATGAGAGCTAACACCTATTGCAAAGCGTAGATAGGAAAATGACCAAGTGGAATAGACTTAGGAGAATAGTTATGAAGGGATTAATGGCATATTGAATCCCTAGATGGTGGGAAGGAGTGTCGAGTACACCACCCCACTCCTGGACATGTGAATTGTCCGAAGTTTCAAGCCCACGGTGGGAAGCTCACTACAGTGGCAGGCCTAGAGGGTACTAGGTTTCTCAGTCCACCATTAATGAACTTTCCCTAGAGTAAATTCCAATACCAAACTTCGGCCTAGGTCCAGACCAACCTGGCGTCCACGTAAACCCGTTACCAAAGTCACTTAACTACTGGAGTAGACAAGTAACCAGAAGGTCGGGTGATTGTTAACTGCGCACTAGTAACTTCCTACCTAACTACTACTATATATCATATGCTACTCGTGAATATACTTTGGAGGGTGTTTAGTATGGTAGTTAATTTTTGTATGGTAATTTATTCACCCTAGCACGAGAGTTGTATTCTATGGTGGTTATGTCTCCTATTCCACTAGGGTCATAACATCATAGTCACTTTTCTTACATGAAGACATTACATAAGTAGATCCTTAATTTCATATCATGGGCTAAAACAATTGATATGGTCAGCAAGGGTATGATGCAATCTCATTATATGTGCAATAGACTTTATACTAGGGACTTGTTATTCCTAGTTAACCTTTAACAATGTTATCAGATGCGAGAACTTCAAGTACAATACCAAGACATTATAGATTAGGAGTTAATCTAATGAAAATGACATGACTTTATATATATATATATATATATATATATATATATATATATATATATATATATATATAGAGAGAGAGAGAGAGAGAGAGAGAGATTAGCGAAATTTGGGGTACATTACATATGGTATCATAGTTGTAGGTTATAGCGCTTGGAGCTCAGGGCAGAAACAAAATTTTATTTTGTTTCCTTGAAAGAAAATCTAACAAACACATTTACTTTTACAAATAGAAAAAACAAATTTTCTATTATGAAAATGTCAGCACAGAATGAAGAAGGAAACAGACCTAAAGGGAATCCAAACAATGAACTTCCTAGACACCCCGAACATAACAGTGAAGGGAGTTCAGCCACTCGAGTCTTGGAAACAATGTGAAACCTCATTGTGGAATTACAAGGATTTAAAGGAGATAACAAAAATCTGAAGAAAGCACAGGAAGATTAGTTGGAAATAAATGAAATGCTTCTACGCAAAGTAGTAACAAAGAAAATTACAAAGGACAATGAAAAAGAGGAAGAGGTTAGAAAAAATTCCTCTAAGAACTCTTGTCATGAAATAGAAAAAAAGGATAGTTCTTCTGAAGACACACACATGACATAAAACAAAGCATCTACAGGAAGAAAAAGAAAATAAGTGGACCACCTAGAAGGTGAATTCAAGAAAATAAAACCTTGAACCTTTGATGGAGAATCAAAGACTGGTGAGGAGGTTGAAGCATGGTTACTAGATATAAATAAATACTTACAAATTTATAACTACTCTAGTAATATCAAAGTCAGAATGGCCATTTACAACTTAAAAAGAAAAACTAGTATCTGGTGGCAAGACCTGAAATTAGCCAAGGGACTGAAAGAAAAAAGAATGGAATGGTAAGAATTCAAAAAGTATTTCAAAAAGAAGTACTTATCAGAAAGTTATTATGAAAGAAAAAATAAGGAATTTTACGAACTGTGACTAAGACAAATGGCCATGGATGATCTGATAAATAAATTTCTATATCTGTTGAGGTTTGTACCATATATCAAACAGGAAAAAGTAAGGATACAAAGGTTCTTGAGTTGTCTACCACAGTTATACAAGGACATAATTTAATTTGAAAATCCTAATTTTTTAAATGAAGTGTTAAGAAAGGCTTGGATTTGCCATGATCAGTACAAATAGAGATCTAAAATTTCCAAGGCATGGAAAGATAAGAAACAAGATAGAATGAATCAGTGTAATAAAGGCTTCCAACCAACCCCTTTTTGTAACATGGAAAAAAAAATCCAAAGGAAGGACTATCATTCTAATACATAAACTTCCCAATGGGGGAAATAGACTAGTTAATCTGGGAGTCAAGAAAGTTGGGGACAATCCCAGAGAAACATTGAAGTGTTGGGAGTGTGGAGAACCCCACCTAAGGAGATATTCCCCATGCTTAAATCCCTAAACAAGAACTTTAGTCCATAACCTTCAAGAGGCTTCCACGGTTGGAGACATTGGTAGAAGCGTGCATAAAATAAATGCAGCTCCGGTTGGTAGACATCCAGATCATCAATCCACTATTGTGGAAGTTGAAGGTAAAACTCATTCCCACAATGTCTCTATACTAATTGACCCAGGATCTAGTCTGAGTTATATTACTCCAGCCTTAGTTGAATTGAACAAGTTAAAGAAGGTAAAGCATGTTAAGTCCTGGTTATTACAGTTAGCAACAGGGACCAAAAGAAAGCTAACATATTTTAATTTTGATTGTGAACTAAGCATAGCCAGTCAAAGTACAAAGTTAAATATGAACATATTACCTTTGGGGTCTTACGATAAAATTATTGGAATGGATTGGTTAGAGAAACATAAAGTGATATTAAACTGTTATGAAAAATCATTTGTGCATAAAGATGAAAATAACACAGTTAGAACACTGCAAGGAATCATAAAACGAGTGTGTGTTAGGAAAATATCAACGATGCAATTTAATAAATGTATGAAAAAAGGTTGCCAAATTTATGATGTACAAGTAACTAATCTCATAAGGGAAGAAATCAAACCAAGTTTAGAATACTTTGCAGTTCTGCGTGGGTTCAGGAATGTATTTGTAGATGAAATACAAGAACTACCTCCAAGGAGAGATAGATTTCTCTATCGGTCTACTACATGGATCTGCCCTGGTATCCAAGGAACCTTATAAAATGAGTCTACCTGAATTAACAGAACTGAAAATTTAGTTGCAATAACAGCTAGATAAGGAATATATCAGACCAAGTGTTTCACCTTGGGGAGCACCAGTTTTATTCGTTTAGAAGAAAGATGGAACTTTGAGACTGTGTATTGACTATTGAGAACTAAATAAAATGATGATTAAGAATAAGTATCCCTTACCTATAATTAACAATTTGTTTGACCAGGTTGGAGGAGAAAAGATATTTTCTAAGGTATATTTAAGGTAGGGTTATCACCAAGTCAAAATAAAGGAAGAAGATATAAATAAAACGACATTTAGAACATGTTACAAACACTATGATTTTGTCGTAATTTCCTTTCTCACTTACTAATGCACCAACAACCTTTATGTGCTTGATGAATAGCATATTCAACCAATATCTAGATAAATTTGTGTTGGTTTTTATCGATGATATTCTAGTTTACTCAAAAATAGAAGAAGAACATGAAGAACATCTTAAAATAGTATTGCAGACCTTAAGAGAACATACATTGTATGATAAGTTTGATAAGTGTGACTTTTACCAAAGAAAGATACATTATTTAGGACACGTAATATCTAAAGATGGTATTGCAGTTGACCTAGAAAAGATAAAATCCATTATGGAATGGCCTATCCCTAAGGATGTAGCAGACATAATATCATTTATGGGAATTACCAGTTATTACCATAGATTTATCGAAAGATTTTTCAGGATCGCGTATCTGAGTAAATCACTATAGAAAAAGGGAATAAAATTTATTTGGTCACAAAAGTATTAGGACAGTTTTGATAAACTAAAAAGATTGTTAACTACAAGACCTATCCTAAAGGTAGTGGATCCTGATAAATATTTTACAGTTTGTGTGGATGCAAGAAAAGAGGGATTAGGAGGTTTGCTAACACAAGATGGACACATCATCTTTTATGAATCATGTAAACTGAAAGAACATGAACGGAATTATGTGACTCACGATTTAGAATTAACAATCGTAATTCATGCATTAAAAATGTGGCGACATTATTTAAAGGGAAGAAATTTTTTGTTACTAACCGACAATAGTGGTGTAAATTATTTGTTCAGCCCACTAGATCTCAATGCAAGGCAAGCAACATGGTTGGCCTTTTTTAGTCAATTTGATTTTGAGGTACGACACATCAAACGTAAGGAAAACAAAGTTGCATATTCACTAAGTCGTAGGACTAGAAGACTCTATGAAGTAAGTATCGACAAAGTAGAAAACAATATCGAACGGAGCATAAAATATGCGAGCAGTAATGATGAAAATTACATTAAAACAACAACATAATTGCAAGGAAATGCAAAAAACTTAACAGAACAGATCTGAGTATAGATAAAAATGGACTGTTAAGGTTCAAGAACCAGGTGTATGTACCTAACTCTACTGATTTAAAGACAAAAATTCTTGACGAACTACACAAAAATTCGTATTCTGGTCATCCAGGATACCAGAAAACGATAACAGCCTTAAGAAAATTGTTTTATTGGCCTAACATGAAGAATGAAATAGTTGAATATTTGTCTAAATCTTTATATTGTCAATAGGTAAAGGTTGAACATCAACATCCAACAGGTCTGTTACAACCTCTGCCTATACCAAAATGGAAATGGGAAATTATCTCGATGGACTTCATTACAGGTTTGCCTAAGACTCAAAGACAAAATGACTTGATTATGGTAGTGATTGATAAACTAAGCAAATATGTACATTTTATACCTGTGAAATCTACTTACAAAGCGATTAATATAGCTGAAATTTTTATGAAAGAAATATTTAGATTGCATGGAATTCCTAAGATGGTAATTTCTGATAGAGATGTCAAATTTTTGGAAAGAATTGTTTGGAGGTTTGGATACTAACCTGAATTTTAGCACAAGCTACCATCCACAAATGTATGGGAAAACATAACAAACAAACCATATCATCGAAGACATGTTGTGACTGTACGTAAGGACGAAACCAACTAAGTGGGAGGAGTACCTGCACTTAGTTGAGTTTGCTTACAATAACGGTTTTCAGACATCATCTAAGATGAGTCCCTTCGAAGTGTTATACATAAGAAAATGCACAACCCCGATTAGTTGGGATAATCTAGTTGAAAGGATTATGGTGGGATTGGAAATGCTCCATGAAATGGAAATAATTGTAAAAAGAGTACAACAGAACTTAAAAAAAGCCCAAGACCGACAAAAAATATATGCAGATTTAAAAAGAAGACATTAGGAATTTCAAATTAGGGAACATGTATATCTAAAAGTTAAGGAGAGAAGGATCTATTTAAAGATGGGAAATTGTTCCAAGTTGGCTCCAAGGTTTTGTGCCCCCTTTTATATTTTAACTCGAATCGGACCTATGGCGTATAAATTGGCACTTCCTACAAATTTAAAAGTTCATAATGTTTTTCATGTTTCATTACTAAAAATATATATCCATGATCCTACTCACATTATTGATTGGAACATAGTGCAAGTGGAACCAGAAGGAAAGTTCCAAGAGGAACCTCTATGCATTTTGGACAGGAAAGAAACAATACTTTGGAACAGAGCCATCGCCCAGGTAAAAGTGCATTGGAAGCACTTTAGTCCTGAGGAGGCCACTTGGGAATTGGAGGAAGATATGTTGAAATATTATCCAATCCTATTCTGAGATATGAATGAACACTAAGGAAAGTGTTGTACTTAAGGGGGAGAAGATGTAATATCCTCAGATTTTAGAAAAATATATTCTAAGTTGAATTTAGAAATAAATTTCTATTTTTGGAAAATTTGGATTTGGAAATAATTTTCCATTTATGAAAAATCTGAATTTGGAATTTTGGATTATGTAACTTATTATTTGATGACTTTTAGGAAAATATTTGACTTTCCCAACTATCCTCTTTTATTGGACACATGTATGAGACAAAATTTTAATAAATTAAATGCTTGAAGACAAATGGAACAACCAGGTTAAAAATAGTTGACCGTGACTCCATGATTGGGGAACAGGTTTAAGTTACCTCGGAGCTTATTTTTACAAGTGGTAGAAGTTGAATTTGACCACTAGAAGCCCCTAAAAATCAGGGATTTAGAAAACAACGAATTTCCCGAAGGAGGGAAAGGAATGGAAAGACCTAGGCACAAGAATATATACAACATATGTGGGAGGCAGGGCGTTGCTTAGTATGTTGAAGAATTGATAATTATTTTTTGTTATGACCACTTGTAGTGTGAGAAAAAGAATATATTGATCTATTGATGGTGACTATAGCTAAGGAGGATAATTCAGTTCGCCCTTATGGGCTCATGGTCAGGCTAGGGGGTGATCAGTATAAGTGATTGTGGCTATTTTGTTCTATGGTTGGGTGGAACGTGGTTGTTCCATTTGTTTCCCAACATCATTCTTTTCATATATGTATTTTCAGCTGTGTATTTAAATTTTTGGTGCTATGCTAGTGATGTTTTATTATTGATGTATACATTTTTTTCCATATCTTAAGTTATTGCATTTAGAAACAAAATATGTTTGAAAGAATTGTATAGCCATATTAGTTTACATGGGTTGCCACTGTGTAAAATAGTTGTACTAGTATGCTATTAACAATGTAGTTTATATATATATATATATATATATATATATATATATATATATATATATATAAAAGCATAAAAAAAAACTACTTTATATTTGTGGCTATTATGTTGGACAAAATAATAACAGTACCAATACATGTTTTGTCAATTATGAAAGAAAGACACTTGATACAGTAGAGTACATGTCATTTGACAAAAAAATGGATATACACCTTTATTACCATCATAGATCAAAGATCAAAATATTATAGTTTGAGTTCCTTAAACACCAGAGTCTCCATAACTGGTCTAAGCAGAGACTTACAAGTACTACTTGAACTATGTGTAAGTGTGCATGGATGGGTGAAGAAAAATTGGAACTCAAATACCTTTTGTGGACGATCAATCTTCTTCACCAAGTGCACTTCTTTTTCCAACCTGCAAAGAGTAATAAATAACATTAGTAAGTATCCATCATAAATAAATTAAATAATGAATTAAATAAAAGATTCAAAGCTTACTTATCTGAGATCATGATTGAAGAGGGTCTTCTTTTCTTTGCAAAGTAGATGAACGACAACCCAGGAGGGGAGATGGATGTGTGATCCATCTGATGGGTTCCCTCGCAAGACAAAAGGGACCCATGATCAATGTATAAGCATGAGAGAACTAATTATTTACATTAGCAATGGAAAGCATAAAAATTAAACCCAAAATTACAGAGAACAGATTTAGAAAAGATCAAATTGGAATCAGGGAACCAATTTTCCACATACAATTAGTATTTTTCAAATACCCAGCCCCTACAGGAGACCAAAGAATGTTGTAAGGAGACTAATGTACTAAAAAGGGAGTTATTCTTTCACATAAACAGAATCATGTCAAAGTTAGGGCTTACAGTAAAGAAAGAATGCAAAATTAAATAGTAACAAAGATGCACATAATGCAATCTGGAACAAGTTATATATATATGAACTAAACACATTAAGAAGTTAAATTGTGAAACACCACAGAGGCACAAAGGAGGCGATCTGGGTGTACAAATTTTTCCAGTGAGAACCTTTCCTTTAAAATTTAAATGTGTTAAACAAAACCCTGCGATTTCGTGCCTTGAATATTCATCGGATGAAGGGAATTTCACTATATGCTTCATTTATGACCAACCAAAAATACCTTGTATGTAAACAAAGTTGTCGCATGCAAAAAATCTCATAATTATAAATGAATTAAATTATAACAATCGAGCTAATATTGAAAGGGCGAGATTGAAATAGCCATGGTTATTACCAGAAACAGAGTAAGTTTCCTTCTTAATAAGGATCTGTCTTAACCACGATTTTCACTCAAAAAAACATTGCTTTTCAATGAATAAGGGTCTTCCACCTTTCCATATAAATTATAAATTGAAATCAAGAATTGTATGCATAGTGAAAGTAACCAAGTCCAAAAATGTATCCACTAAGAGTTTGAAACTGTAAATGATCAAGTCTTGGATTGGCTTAACTACTTTCAACATCGACCTTAACCCAGGTATCGAAGGTTTTTGGTGCCCTCTTACACAGTAACCTCGGATAAAGGTTGTGGGTCTTTCACCCTGTGTAGTCTAAAAACCTCGTGTACGTAAAGATTACAGAGAAAAGTGGTATTATAAAGAAATTGGACACAGAGACTAAATTTCCATAGAGAATTACATGATGCATAGACATAGGATAAAACACACAAATAAATTATACACAAAGACTATCTTTTCCAAAGATAATTACATGATGCCTAGATGGAGGATAAAACCCACAAAGAAGTATTTATACACAGAGACTATTCTTCCCAGAGAATGCACAATGCATAGACAAAGGAGGAAACACACATAAAGTTTACCATGTTTATATATGCAAAGGAAAACTACTCTTCAAGGAATTATTCAATGTATAAATGGAGGAGATAACACAGAGGGAGTACATTGTACTTACAAAACGCATATTTTTCTTTTGACAGAGAGCATACGTCGCTTAGACAGGGAGGGTATACCACATAGAGCGTATATTTTCACCAGACAATGAACATTTTTCAAAGGGGTTTTGTGCAGGAATCTATTTTTTTGCAAGAATGGATTCGCATCGAGCACAACCACAAGGGAACAACACTTCATCATAGAAAGATTTGTCTAAAACTATCATAGAGGGATAGTAGAGTACTTATTGTGTCGTGGGGTACTTCACGAAGATGAATACTATCTCCAGGGCCGAATACTTCACAGATCCGAGTACTATCTTCAAGGTCGAATACTTCACAGAGCCGAATACTATCTCTAGGGTCTAATACCATCATAGGGTTGACATCTAACACCTGTTTCAAAGCGTAGATAGGAAAATGACCAAGCAGAATAACCTCAGGATAATAGTTACAAAGGGATTAATGGCATATTGAATCCCTAGAGGGTGTGGAGGAGTGTCAAGTACACCACCCCACTCCTTGCCATCTAAATTGTCTGAAGTGTCAAGCACAGAGTGGGTAGTTCTCTATAGTGGTAGGCCTAGAGGATATTAGGTTGGTTAGTCCTCCATTAATGAACTTGCCCTAGAGTAAATTCCAAGACCAAACTTCAGCCTAGGTTCAGACCAACTTGGCGTCCACGTAAACCCATTACCAAAGTCACTTAATTACTAGAGTAGACAAGTAACCAAAAAGTCGGGTGAGTGTCAACTGCACACTGGTAACTTCCTACCTAACTACTACTATATATCGTATGCTACCCGTGAATATACTTTGGAGGGTTTTTATTATGGTATTTAAGTTTTGTATGGTAAGTTCTTCACCCTAGCATGAGAGCTATAGTATATGGTGGTTATGAATCTTAGTCTGCTAGGGTCATAACATCATAGTCACTTTTCGTACATGAAGATATTTCATAAGTAGATCCTTAATTTCATATCATTGGTTAAAACATTTGATATGGTCAACATGGGTATGATGCAATCTTGTTATATGTGTGATAGACTTTATACTAGGGACTTGTTATTCCTAGTTAACCTTTAACGATGCTATCAGATGTGAGAACTTCAAGTACAATACCAGGATATCATAGATTAGGAGTTAATATAATGAAAATTCCATGAATTTATAGTAATAGCAAGTTTTACTTGGACATTAAACTCTAACAGCTCCTTTTAGGATGGTTAGTCCATCAGAATGGAATTTTTATATGCTTAAACAATGACTTAGAATGTTTAAGGAGATATATTCTTGTGTCATGAAGGTTCAACGATTTATAAATGTTTTTTTCCTGATCAATAATTTTTTTTTAGCGAAATTTGGAGGTCATTACACATGTCTCTCCAAATCTTTCTCTCTCTCCTCGTTGCTAGTCTCAGTCTCAGTCTCTCTCTCTCTTTCCCTCTTTCTCTCATTGCCACTATTTTTCTCTCTATTCCCCCTCACTATATCCCTTTGTATCCCCCCTTCCACTCTCTCTCTAACTCCCTTATGTCTCTCCCTCTTTGCTTCCCTTCCTCTCACTA
>ML785160.1:593124-630272 GCA_009831015.1 Picea engelmannii
CCCTCCCACTATCTCTCCTCTCTTTATCTCCTACACATACTACCTCTTTATATCTCTCCTTGTTGTTAGTCTCACTTTCAATCTCTCTCTGCCCCTCTTTCTCTCTCCCTACCTGTCTCTTTCTCTTTGATCCAAGTTCTACCTCCCTCTCTCTCTATACATATCACTCTAAACCTTTATTCTACTCGTGTTTAATCTCTCCATCCTCCCCTTATCTCCATTCTTCCTCTCTATCTAACCCTTCCCTCTCTCTCTCTCCATCTCACTCTCGACCTCTCTTTTTCTCTAAACCCCTTCTCTTTGTATCTCTTTCATCTAACCCTCCCTCTCTCACCCATTGTATCCCCCTCCCTTTCTCTCCCCCACTGTATCCCCCTTGCTCTAACCATTGCTCCATACTTTAAAACACTTTCAATCCTGAGCCCTTAGGTTGGGCACTCATCCTTTCCCAACAAGAACATGTGCGCATTCTAGGAATGTGCAGACGTTCTTGCTAGGAAGTTGTATGTGCAAAGAACACTCCTCAACCTCTTCTATCTCAAAGGGATGGCATGTGTTAGCGCTCTGTAAATTTCCAAGAGGTTGTTAGAAAGAACAAATCTACGAGACATAACTTTATCCAACTGCTTTTGAAGTTGGGATCTAGCCCTTCCAACTTCAAAGAGGGATCTCTCTATATGATTTAGGTAGGTTTCGAAATTTTAAATATTAGGCTAGATAAATAAATAAGTCGGTTTTGTTGTTGTAGTGTTTGTCGAGTTGGTTGAGACAGTTTACACATCCATTGGGCTATGGGGTCTGTGTCATAAAGATGAAATCCAAACTAGAAAAAACAAAGGAACCTTTCACTGGGCGAGATAATATAATCACTGGATTCTTTAGTAGCATAAATGATGAACAGCGAAAAAGATGAGAAAGACAATTACAACAAAGAAGCAGCTAATAATTTCTTTATTGTAAAATGAGAAGATTAAACACTAGAATCTTTCAAGTCAGAAATAGGGTATACAAGATAAATCCTACAACTTTCGTTACTTCCAAAGATTAGATTTAGAAAACAGTATGATAACAAAGTGAGAATAACATTTAACTTAGAGAGAAAAACATCACCAGTGACTACACGCAAGAATCCTGTAAAAGTGCCTCTTTGTATTAATGGAAGATCTCTTCAAAAATATTACAGTCTGATAGCTTGCAGGGTGTGAAGATCAACAACCCTCAATACTTCAAAATATGAAGTATTTATAACTCAAAATTACAAGCGATCCTATCATTAATGACCAAGACGTGCTAAATCTATTTTTAGCCTAACTAACTTAACAAATTTCATAAATCTAGGAATTGCTTGATGATGTGGTGTAACTGTATTCTGATTTCTGGGTGGGCCATTGATGAAGCCTCTGCATGACCCCGTCTGACTGGGCAAATGACTAGGCTGGGACATCTCATCTGCTACTTGATCATATCACAGAGTTCCTCCCATCGAATATGACTAGGCATGTTGACTTTGAGTATCCTTCGATACACTTCGTCCATTTCTGTGTACTTGGCGAAGGTAGGTTTGGTGATGAAGATGTATCGAATGTCATGCTGAATACTGATGTCCCACTGAAGTGCATCTATAAACGCCTTGCCAGTGATGCTACCTTGAATTCCTGCAAACTTTGAACTATCCTTAGCCACATCGTCCAGTCTCTTCTTGTAGTTTGGGAGTGTCATCAATTTGTCATTGATTACCCTCAAACCAGGAAGACTTTTCTTCTGTAGAGCCTCAATCTTACTAAAAAATCTTTCTACCCCTAGGTCCATTGCCTGAACCTCTTCTTCCAGCTGAAGCATTAATCCTCTCTTGGTCAAAACTCTTTTGACCTCAAGGATGGCCTTTGTTCTGTCTTCAATTTTCAGCTCTTCCAGCTCCTCCCTGGTCTTAGAATTTAGGAACTTGATGATCTCGTTAGCCTGTGTTGGCATCTCTCCCAATTCTGATATGATCTTCTCAATGGCCTGTTTGCTTCTCTACACCAATTCATTTTGCTCAAACATGATCTGTATCATGGGCCATATCTCATTCATGGACTTGGTGATGTCTGTCCATACACTTTCTTTAACCTCGACCAAAGTTTTTCCTACCACTGTTTGCTTCTGGAGCTGTTGTAACTCTTATTTGAGCTAATCTGTCACCTGCTTTTCCTTGGAGAGGTTGTTTTGATAGGAATATTTGAGTTCCTGAAGGTTCTCAATATCCTTTTTGAGCCTGCTAATCTTTGTTTCCTGCGGGTTCATATTTTCCATAGATTTATCCAATTCAGTTGTCTTTTCCAGCGATGTCAGTGGGGTCGCGGATGGGACTTCAGTTACTAAAGATGTGCTCACTCCCAAAATTGGAATGGCACTCAATGGAATGACTTCCATTGGATTCAGTTGTTCTTTCTCTTTTACTAGCTTCTCCATCTCAGCTTCCATTTCCTTTAGTTGTGCATTCTTCTCCATGAGAAGTTTGATCATTTCATCTTTTTCCCCTTCTATCTCTATTATCTCCTTCGCCTGTGAATCCTCTATTGGTGACAGTTTCAGTTGTTTCCTTAAGGAGGCTATGTCAGCGTTATTCTTCTTAATCATATCCTCGACTACTTTCACATTCGAAGGATCGTAACCGATCTTGAGGACCAGTTCCTCCAAAGTCTTGATCCTATTGTCCTTGGTAAGGGACGATATCTTCTCTAACTTCAATTGTGTTTGAACGTTGTTCAAGGACACTTGCAATTTGGACGTAGTAGTGGATGCATGTGCCAGCGTATAAAAGACCATTTCCCCTGTTTGCTTGTGCAGATCCATCTGATCGGTCGGATGCACATCCTTCGTATGGAATTCAAAGGTGGCCCTTTTGTAATCAGTGATCACCTTTGGATCTGGCACCTGTGCTTGGAGGAATGCCATATGCATTCTTCCTTTCTTAGTGTCAAATGTCTATAGTAGCCTATGTTGTGCAGTCGACGTCTGCTTCCAGAACTGGGCGCAGGTCCTACTGGTCAGGGTCTGGTTCCTTTTCTTGATCAGCTCATATTTTTCAAATATTCTCAGCTTCGGTCCTACCTTGCCTGGTTGGGTAGTCGATGGAGAATCTGTAGATTTCTTCGGCAACACTGAGGTTATGATATGTTGGAGGCTTGCAATGAGGGGTGGCCTATCAACCTTGGTCACTGTAGTAGACGGGACTTCCTTTTCACTAGTCGGGTCAAGAGATGGAATGGTTTTAGACCTCTTGGTGTGCAATTGAAAATCTTCTGATGACACCTCAGTGACAGGTGGAGATAAATCTTGCCTAGGCCTTTTCTCTTTCGGAACCTGTGGTGGGGTTGTTTGCGATACAGTGACCGGGGGATCCTGTTGTTCTACTTCGACCAAAGTGTAGGCTCCCATGCTGTCTGGTTTGCAAATTTCTTGACTTCAGGCATAGATTCGTGGACATATGGGATGTTCTTTTTTTTCACCCTCATCTCGGAGATAATCCCACATGGATCGTAATGCCATGGGAAACTCATGAAGAACTTCATTTCCTTCAGTAGCCTGTCTGCTTCTTCTCCAGCGACACGATTGTTGCAGATGAAAGAGCCAATCTTCCCTTTGATTCTGAGTTGTTGTTTTTTCTTTAGAGACACAAAAAGGATATCATCAGAGTTTATCATCTTCCTTATATACTCCAGAGAAAAAATTCTGACAGGCAGGTATTTTGGAAGCTTATACGGGGCCCACTCGCACCTGTATACTCTGATCTCAGTGTAATCTTGGTACAAATACCAATCACCTATCTTGGTGTGATCCAAAAGATGCATGATCCTCTGAACTTCATCATTTATCTAAGGCTCAGGCCTGCCGCTAAGCATACTTACCACTGGGTGGTAGAATTGATCGATGAACTCCTTGAAACTGAACTCTGTGGAGTTATGCTTGAGAAAGGAGGTCCATGCGATCACTGCCTGGGGTCTACCATCTCCATCCATCTTCTACATGGAAAAGAAAAATTTGTCCGCTTGGAAGAAAACAAACAAATACGCCAGTATGGAAGAGTATTGGAACATGCCTTCCATGGAAAAATTAACAAACTGTTTGTGAATATTGTTCGCCAGGAACATGCTGAAGTCAAACTGGGTAGTGGGCTTCTCATCGGTAGAGAAGATGGATAAAAATCCTAGAATGGGTTCATCTACCCACTGATCTGAATAGTAACCCAACAAGGCACATAGGGACGAGATGATTTGGTTTCCTTTGGTCGAAAACATGGAAGAAGGACAAGGGGGATTTGTGGAGGAAAATTGAGTGGATGGTGGGAGGAAAAGCTCAAATATTTGAGCTCTTTCGGGGAAGGTCATTTTTTGGTATAATTCTGTGAGAATTTCCAGGTTGAATGGTGATGCAGAGTTAGCTCGGAGGATTTGCATCATTTGGCCGATGGATTCAGGCATGATGAGGAACATAATTTCTCCGAACGAGGAGACGAAAACTCTTTTCTCGGGGATGTAGTGGGCTTGGCACTTGAGGGAAAACTCTGGAAAAGAGTGAATCTGAGGAAAAAGATATAAGGGTAAGTTGGACTCCCAGAGTCCAGTTTCATCACTCTGGTCCAGGAAAACTTCCTTGAGCCACTACTGAAGTTCTGCGAAATCGAAATCACACTTTGTATCTGCGATTAAGCGATCTTTGTCAGCCAGTGGGATCTGGTCAAGGTCGACAGGAGGCGGGACAAATGGATTTTCCTCTCCTTTTGCTTGTTTTGATTTTGGCGCCATTACTGCAACAGTACCTACTAGAAAAACAACATTATAGGGGTGACTGTGGATGGGGCAACTGACTGTAATGGAGGAGAAAATGGTGTAAATTTCTCTGGTGTGATGAGTGGGTAAATGGTGAAAGTAGGAAGAATAAGGGTAGGTTTGAGTAAATGGGTGTCCACTGGGCGCGGGAGACAGGTCAGTTGGTTAACGGATAGGTTATCCAGTAATAAATGGCCAACAGATCACTTAGAGTTTGATATGGCAGGTGACGATTACTGAGGGATACGGATGGGTGACGTGGAGCTTACCGATTGGGGTAAACATCATGGTGAGGGGGCTTTCCATGAGTGAATGGGGGGAAAGACTGACATAAATTATGGTACGTGAATCTTTCGGGGAAGGTGGATGATGACATCAGGAGGTGACGAAGATATGTCAGTCAGTAGGAGGCGATGGGACTCGGGACTGGTAGATCGATGTCACATATAGACAGGGGCCCGCCAGAGGAAAGATTCCATTCCAGACCCCCCCCCCCTCAGTTAAAAGCAGATCAGTCAGGGGGGGTCTGAAAAACACCTTGAGCCGTTGATCTGTGCGCTTGCTTCTTGGTCGTAGATCTATGCGCGTTGTTTATCACACATTCTGGACCCCCCCTCCATTAAAGGAAGAATGGACGGGGGGGTCCAAAATCCAATATTGATTGTATATCTACGCGCTTAAACCTGAGCCGTCCATATGCACGCGGGTCTTATTAGCAATTCCAGACCCCCCCCCCTCCGTTAAAGATAGAACAGTCGGGGGGGTGGGGGGGGGGTCCGAAAAAATCTATTCACCGTAGATCTGGGTGCAATCATCTGGACCATTGATATATGAACAGAGCATAAGTGAGGGCGTGGAAAATACATGTGCCGAGAAACTTAGGATAAGTGCATTTCACGGGTTTTTTCCCAAGGCTTTTCATGTCTACACCACCAAGGGGTTATTCAAACAACCTTTTAGGTATCCAAATCATGGTGCAACATTGATCATCAAGATGGTTTTATTGAAGTAAGGACACTAGCCTATATTCTAACCTAGTTTTCCTATGACAATTAACCCAGATTAAACTGTTGGGTTAATAATTTACTCTACCCTGGGGCTATCTAACCAAGATTAGACAGTCTGGCCAGATTTATTCACTAGTCTAACCTAGACACTTTGGCTAAGATTAAACGGTTTAGCCAAACTTATTCACTAAACCTATCAACATCAATTTAAAGAGAACTTGGCCATGCTTGAAAGGTATGGACCAAGTTACTATTATTGCATGGGGATTTTATTGAAATTCTTTTATGCCCTCTTTTCTTTTTCTTTTCTTTCTTTTTCTTTTTCTTTCTTTTTTCTTTTTCTTTCTTTTTTTCTTTTTCTTTCTTTTTTTTCTTTTTCTTTCTTTTTTCTTTTCTTTTCTTTTCTTTTCTTTCTTTTTTCAAATTATTTGCAAAATGAAAAATCATTTGTCAACAAAAACACTAGAGATAGATAATATTCCAGTCACGAGCTGATCCTATAACTTATAGGGTGATAACATCGGCTCCACCTGGGGATGGTACTTTCCCTGTGAAGTGCCAAGAATCCTGGTTCCTGACGTTCTGAACACTTATGCCTAGTCGCCTTCATCGATTGATTGGTTTTATTCTCAAAAAATGGTCAGTGACTTAGGGCCTTCTCTTCGGGATTCAACCAACTGAATAATGTTATTCACTCAGAAAATGCAGGGGAAAAAGATGGTATGTATAAGGGAGAGTGAAAACTCGAGTCTCTACCGAGGCGGTACATAATGCTTCAGCATTATGCCATTTATAGGTCCTCCTGGCAGATCTGTCCCATCGACGTTGTTTAGCAAGAAAGTGTTGTTTCCTCTGATTGCTTGAATCATGAATGGTCCCTTCCATAGACTGTCAAATTTTCCATGCTTTCCCTTGTCTTCATTTCTGGTGTCCCATCTTAGCACCAAATCTCCTAGCTCAAAATCATCTTCCTTGGTTCTTTTGTCAAAAATCTTCTTGATGCTTTCTTGGACTACCTGAGTCTTGTTGAAAACTTCTTCCCTAGACTACTTTAAATGAATCATCTGGTTGATCCTTCTCTGTGAGTCATTTGGCTCGGCTTGTATGTCTTGAAGCAATTTCACGACGGGGACTCCTAAGGAAGTGGGGAAAACTGCTTTTGTGCCATAGACCAATTGATATGGTAACATATCGATTGACCTTTTAGTGGTCAATCTGTCAGCCCATAATGCGAACACTAACTTGTTATGCCATGATTTCTTGTTTTCCTGCAACGTCTTCTTGATGATGTTTACTAAGGTTTTGTTTGAAGATTCCGCCAGCCCATTCCCATGAGGATAGTAAGTTGTGGAATGTCCCAAACCAATGTGATACTGGTTGCAGAAATCTATGAGTTTCTTCGATCGAAAAGCAACTTCATTATCAGTTATAATCTTTCTAGGACATCCAAAGCGAGACAAGATATTATTTTCAAGGAATTTGATAATAATAGAATCAGTGGCTTGCCTGCTTGGTACTACTTCGATCCATTTTGTAAAATAATCTGTGGCAGTGAGAATCCGCCTGTGATGGCCTGAAGAAGTTGGGTGTATTTCTCCAATGAAGTCCAATCCCCATTGATGGAAAGGGGCTTCAACTGAGATCGGTTTCAGGGGTAGAGGGAAGAGTTTCCCTTTGCCTTCAAACAACTGACATTGATGACATGCGGTCACTATATGATGTACATCAGCGAATAGGGTGGGCCAATAGAAACCAACTCTGAGGATTTTGTTGGTTGTGACCTTCCAGTTCAGATGGCCACCACATTCTTGTAGCACTTTTTCAGCTTCATCTTTCAATAAACAATTTAACAAAATACCTCCAGGATCTTTCCAATATAGATTGTCTTCTAGAATACAAAATTTTAATGCTTTCAACTTCAAAAATCTAGCTTTAGTCTTAGTCAAACCAGGGGGAGCTTGTAAATTATGAAAAACAAATATAAGGTCTGCGTACCATGGAGAGTTGAGAAATACCTCTCTCACGCTTGGAGTCGCCATCTCTCCCTGTTCATCTGCTACAGCTAAAAAATTAATGTCAAGAGTAGGGAAATTAGATTCAGCCATTAATTTAGCTAGGCCTTGACCTTTAATTAGTTTCGTAGGCTTAATCTCTATGTCATATTCTAAAATGACAGCAATCCATTTTCCTCTTCTTCCATCCGGATTGTCCTGGGTCAAAATGTCTTTTACCACCGCATTTGGAACATATGCAATGGTGTGAGAATGGAGAATGTATACTCTAAAGTATTTTATGGCTTTTACCAAGGAAAAAGCTTGTTTCTCCATTATCTTGTAATTTAAAGAAGCATCTCTTAATGCTTTACTGAAGAAGGCTAAGGGTTGTTCATACCCTTCGTTGTTCTTCTGTAGTAATACCGCTGCAATGGTATGTTCGGAAGCGAAAGAAAAAAGATAGAAATCCTTGGTAAAATAAAAACTAATCAAGACGGGGGCATGTGTGAGTGCTCGTTTGAATTGTTTTAAACACTTCCTAGAATCGATGTCCCATTTTATTTTTACATCCTTTTTTAACATATTTGTAATGTTTCTGAGGATCTCAACCAGATTGGGTATGAATCTTCGTAGAAAATTTATTTTTCCAATAAAAGACTGTAATTCTTTGATGTTTCTTGGGTGTTCTAATTTTTGTATGGCCTCGATTCTACTAGGGTCTATTTTGATTCCGTCCTTGGAGATTATGTGCCCTAGCAGTTTTCCTTCCTCTAGTCTGAAAAGGCTTTTCCTAGGATTTAAAGAAATCCCAAACCTCCTGCATTTCTCAAAGACTCGTCTGAGATGTCTTAGGTGCTCGTCATCAGATTGGAAAAACACAGTTACATCGTCCAGATAGATGATGATAAATTTACCTAACTCTTCCACAAAGGCGATGTCCATCGCTCTCTGTAAAGTGGCTCCAGCGTTCATCAAACCAAAAGGCATTTTCACATACATGAAAGTGCCCCATGGTGTAGTGAAAGTGGTTTTGTCTTGGTCATCTAGGTGAACGAGGACCTGATTATAACCCGAGAAACCATCCAGCAAAGAGATTTGACTGGATCTGACTACCCTTTGTAGTATGTGGTCATTTTTGGCAAGGGGTAATTGTCCTTCAGAGAGACCTTATTCAAGTTTTGGAAATCAATGCAAAGCCTACTTTCCCCAAATTTCTTATGTGTCAGGACCAAATTGGAGACCCATTTGGAAAAACATAACAGGACTATGATTTTGGCATCATACATTTTTTTTATTTCCTTTTCTATCAAAGGGAGTAACCTGGGATTTATTCTTCTAAGTTTCTGTCTGAACGGTTTTTGTTCTTCTTTTATTGGAATCCTATGTTGTATGATGCTGGTATCATAAGCTTTCAAATCCTCATAACCCCAGGCAAAGACATCTTAATATTCTTGGAACAGCTCAATGTATTTGAGTTTTTTCTCAGGGGGTAATGATTTGGACAATTTGACCATCCTGGGTTTCTCTTCTGCCCCTATATTACAATCTTCTACTTCTTGTCCACTGGCTTCAATTTTTGGTTTTTTTGCTACATCGTTAAAATCAAACAAGTCCTCTAAAGGAACTAGACCCCTAGGTAAAACATTACTTTTCAAATGCAGAATATCAGTCTCCATCTCCTCATCGCCTAATTCTCCTGAATCTACGCTATTTACGCTATCATTTTCAAAATCAGATCTATTTACATTTTCATCTTCGTTCTCTAAATCTATATTTGTACATTCAAAATCATTTTTACACTGCAGAAAGTCTTCGATTTGATCATCATTACCAAACACTTTCCAGTACCTGATATTGTTGGGAACGGTCGGTCTGCACTTCACCTCTACTGTGTATGGGTGAGTCGAGCGAAAAGGAATCTTACATGTGGCTGTTGACGTAGCCAGTCCATCTGCCAAAATGTTTTTTCCTCTCGGCATTACCTGCAAATCAACTTCAGTGAAACATCTCAGGGCATCAAGAACAACATTCCTATAAGCTCTAAGATGGGGATGTTTCGCAGCATACTCACCTTTAATTTTCTTGATTATTAACTCAGAATCACCTCTTACCATAATTTGTTTGGCACCAACTCTTTTCAAAAGCTTCAGACCGAGCATCAAGGCTTCATACTCAGCAATATTGTTAGTGCATTGGAAATTTAATTTGTAAGAATGGTTTTTTGAATACCTGGTTCTGTGATTGTGCAGCCAAACTCCCACTTTGGCTCCTTCTTTGCTTACTGCCCCATCAAAATCCATGCTCCAGAAATCTATCGGTAATTCTTCAGTTATCACGTTTTTCTTTCTTTCTACCTCAATGATTTCTTGGCCTTCATCTGGACCAGATGTATATTCTTCCAATTGAGTGATTTGTTCCTTCGTGTCACCATCGTTATACAGGATAAAAGAATCCAAGTCAGAATGTTTCTTTGTATAGCCTTCTTTGTTTCCCGAAAACTAGGATAGTGGCATACGACTTATCTAGCTGCAGGGTACCTCTCAACTTATCCCCCCAAGACCGTGATAGAAACATTCCATACTTCGAGGGAATGTCTACAACTACCACATCCATGACCATGCTCTTTGTAGGAATCTGAACCAGGGTGATACATAGGTCCTTGATCAAACCAATACATCTAACTTTACTGGAGTCGAATGAGTGTAAATCCTTGTAAGGTCTGGTGACCTCCAGTCCCAGTTTCTCCATAACTACTTTAGGCATCAGATTGTGGGAAGAACCCGAATCCGGCATAGCATTATGCAAGATCAGGTCATGTATATTTAGACTGATGTAAAAAGGAGAAACATCACCATTATCATATCGGCCATCTACTTCAGGTCCGAATAGAAGTTCAGGTTGATCATCTATAAGGTTCACAGTATCTGAATGATTTGTTGATCCAATGGTTAAGGATTTCGTACCTATATTAGGTTCAATGGTCAGTGCTTTAATCAATTGTGAGCAATAAGCGTCTTTGTTCATCAAATCGGAAAGTGGAATGGGAATTTTTACTTTGGCTAATTCCCCTTCGAGGCTGAAAGGTGTAGGGACTCTTCTTTGGCTCATCAATTTTGGTTTGTCTACCACATTCTTCTGGCCATAAGTACTTGGTTGATTAATTGATGAAACCTCGGGCTGCGACGATCTTTTCAGAATAGTAAGGTTTCTTTTTGTGGGAACTTCGACAATACTCTTCTCAGGAACCTTCTCGGCAGATGGCTTAGAGGCTTTCTTGGTTTCGGCTACCTTCTCCATTTCGATCGTCTTTTTTGGGGAACTCCCTTCTGTATTTTTACTCCACAGATTGTACTTCCGGTGTACCTCCAAAATGGCATTTTTGAATGCCTAATGTTCGACATCTTCAGCTTCTTCACTTACTTTTGTTTGATTGAGAAGAAAAAGTTCTTGCTCTTCTTGGGTGAGGAAAATAGCTTTGTAATCATGAATGCACATGAGATTTATGTGAGTATCCTCAAGTTCCTCAATCACTTCCTCTCCTTTATCAGCATAATTTTCTTGTAGGGGAGGTCTGATCTATTGATCTGGACCTCTCTGCTCTCTTTGATCCCTAGGATCTCTCTGTCTGATTTGAGGAGGTTTTCTCCTGAAGTTAGGATTCCAAACTTGAGGAGCTGGTGGGTTTTCTCTCGGAGGATTTCTTTCTGACACAGTAAGTCTTTCCATCATTCTTTCCATTGCTCTGGCTAAGGAATCCAATTTGGAATCTGAGGTTGATGTGGAAGGTTCCTCTTTAATGGTGACTCTCCTCTTTGACCTCTGTCGTGCCCTTTTTTCCAACAAATTGGCCTCCACACTTATCGCTCTTTTCTGCATGTCTTCTAGGGTGGTAGAATTTATTTCCCTTAGTTGGTATGACATATTGGTGTCAAAACCATTAGGGAATTTTATCAATGCCAAACCTTGTGGAGGTTTGATTTCGGCTGGGATATCGTTGTACAAGTTATTGAAACGAGTGCAGTAATATTGTACTGTCTCACCTTGATTTCTTCTAATATTTTCGTATTCTGACAATATTTGGAGAGGGTTTTTCTTTACCTCCCATATGTCTAGAAAACTCCTTTGAAATGAAGTAAGGTCAAGGACTGAGGTGGCACGTAAACCTTTATACCATTTCTTAACGTCACTGGTCAAAATTTGGGCAAACAATCTCATTTGAACATCAGCCTCATCTACTTCGTGCAGGTCAAAATAATTGTTCATTTTATCAACGTGTTGTTGGGCGTTCAAAGGTCCTATTCCATCGAACTGTGGGAGTCTTTTCTGATAGTCTTGGGGCATAGCATGAAGAGGTGTGGCCAACACCAAGGGAGCGTATCTGGCTTCCATGATAGGTGGAGGATGTGGGATAAAAAATTGGATGATAGACGAGGTAGCGACTGAAGACAAGGACGAGGAGGGACTAGCTAGCACCGAGGGAGTGGTTTGCGGTTTAACAGTGGGAGATAGAACTTCAGGAGTCCGGGGTTGCAAGACAATTGGGTCCAAAATGATTTCAGTCACAAAATTGTCAGATCTTGTCCTAACCAGGATTTGTTCAAAAAGGGTGTCAAAGTCAGGATTTTGAAAGGTAATGAGCTCCCCTAAAAAGGAAAGGGATTTATGAAAGGGAGTACAACTTATTGAACCTTCAGCAATGGTCTTTTTCCTGAGAAACTATTCTGGGTTATCTATTACTATCACAGGTTCCGGGTCTGGATGAGATCGAGTATAAACTTTCTTAGGAGCCAGATTTCTTTTTGATTTTTACATATATAATTTTTAGTTTTATGAGTCTGAAATAATATGTACAAATGTTAATCAACCTCTAAATATTACTTTGTTTTCAAATTTGCAATATTTCAAGGACAAAATATTCTTCTAGGGAAAAGAAAACATGAAGTTATAAATTTTTAGTTTTGTTCTGTCCCTAGTGGAGTCGCCACTATGTTAGCGCTCTGTAAATTTCCAAGAGGTTGTTAGAAAGAAGAAATCTACGAGAGGTAACTTTATCCAACCGCTTTTGAAGCTGGGATCTAGCCCTTCCAACTTTAGAGAGGGATCTCTCTATATGATTTAGGTAGGTTTCAAAATTTTAAATATTAGGCTAGATAAATAAATAAGTTGGTTTTGTTGTCGTAGTGTTTGTCGAGTTGGTTGAGACAGTTTACACATCCATTGGGCTATGGGGTCCGTGTCATAAAGATGAAATCCAAACCAGAGAAAAACAAAGGAACCTTTCACAGGGCGAGATAATATAATCATTGGATTCTTTAGTAGCATAAATGATGAATAACAGAAAAGATGAGAAAGACAATTACAACAAAGAAGCAGCTAAGAATTTCTTTATTGTAAAATGAGAAGATTAAACACTAAAATCTTTCAAGTCAGAAATAGGGTATACGAGATAAATCCTGCAAATTTCGTTACTTCCAAAGATTAGATTTAGAAAACAGTATGATAACAAAGTGAGAATAACATTTAAATTAGAGAAAACAACATCACCAGTGACTACACGCAAGAATCCTGTAAAAGTGCCTCTTTGTATTTATGGAAGATCTCTTCAAAAATATTACAGTCTAATAGCTTGCAGGGTGTGAAGATCAACAACCCTCAATACTTCGAAAGATGAAGTATTTATAACTCAAAATTATAAACGATCCTATCATTAATGACCAGGACGTGATAAATCTATTTTTAGCCTAACTAACTTAACAAATTTCATAAATCTAGGAATTGCTTGATGATGTGGTGTAACTGCATGCTGATTTCTGGGTGGGTCGTTGATGAAGCCTCTGCACGACCTCATCTGACTGGGATGGGACAGCTCATATGCTACTCGATCAGATCACAGAGTTGCTCCCATCGAAGATGACTGGTCACGTTGTCTTTGAGTAGCCTTCAATACACTTCATCCATTTCTGTGTACTTGGCGAAGGTAGGTTTGGTGACAAAGATGTATCGAATCTCATGTTGAATACTGATGTCCCACTGAAGTGCATCTAGAAACACCTTGACATTGATGATGCCTTGAATTCCTGCAAAATTTGAACTATCCTTAGCCACATCGGCCAGTCTCTTCTTGTAATTTGGGAGTATCATCAATTTTTCATTGATTACCCTCAGACCAGGAAGATTATCATCAATTTGTCATTGATTATATTCTGTAGATCCTCAATCTTACTAAAAAATCTTTGTGCCCTTAGGTCCATGGACTGAACCTTTTCTTCCAGCTGAAGCATTAATCCTCTCTTGGTCAAAACTCTTTTGACCTCAAGGATGGTCTCTGTTCTGTCTTCAATTTTCAGCTCTTCCAGCTCCTCCCTGGTCTTAGAATTTAGGAACTTGATGATCTCGTCAGCCTATGTTGGCATCTCTCTCAATTCTGATATGATCTTCTCAATGGCCCGTTTTCTTCTCTGCACCAATTCATTCTGCTCAAACATGATCTGTATCATGGGCCATATCTCGTTCATGGACTCGGTGATGTCTGTCCATACACTTTCTTTAACCTCGACCAAAGTTTTTCCTTCCACTGTTTTCTTCCGGAACTGTTGTGACTCTTGTTTGCGCTGATATGTCACCTGCTTTTCCTTGGAGAGGTTGTTCTGATAGGAAGATTTGAGTTCCTGAAGGTTCTCAATCTCCTTTTTGAGCCTCCTAATCTCTGTTTCCTGCAGGTTCATCTTTTCCATAGATTTAGCCAATTCAGTTGTATTTTCCGGGGATGTCAGTGGGGATGCGGATGGGACTTTAGTTACTGAAGTTGTGCTCACTCCTGAAATTGGAATGGAACTCAATGGAATGACTTCCATTGTATTCAGTTGTTCTTTATCTTTTACTAGCTTCTCCATCTCAGCTTCCATTTCCTTTAGTTGTGCATTCTACTCCATGAGAAGTTTGAGCATTTCATATTTTTCCCCTTCTGTCTCTGCTATCTCCTTCGCTTGCGAATCCTCTGTTGGCGGCAGTTTTAGTTGCTTCCTTAAGGAGGCTATGTCAACATTATTCTTCTTAATCGTCTCCTCATCTACTTTCACGTTTGAAGGATCGTAACCAATCTTGAGGACCAGTTCCTCCAAAGTCTTGATCCTGTTGTCCTTGGCAAAGGACAATATCTTCTCTAACTTCAATTGTGTTTGAACATTGTTCAAGGACACTTGCAATTTGGACATAGTAGTGGATGCATGCGCCAGCATATAAAATACCATTTCCCCTATTTGCTTGTGCAGATCCATCTGATCGGCCGGATGCACATCCTTCGTCTGGAATTCAAAGGTGGCCCTTTTGTAATCAGTGATCACCTTTGGATCTGGCACCTGTGCTTGGAGGAATTCCATATGCATTATGCCTTTCTCGGTGTCAAATGTCGATAGCAGCCTATGCTGTGCAGTCGACGTCTGCCTCCAGATATAGGTGCAAGTGTTGCTGGTTAGGGTCTGGTTCCTTTTCTTGATCAGCTCATATTTTTCAAAGATGCTCAGCTTCATTCCTACCTTGCCTAGCTAGGTGGTCGATGGAGAATCTGTAGATTTCTTTGGCAACGCTGAGGTTATAATATGCTGGAGGCTTGCACTAAGGGGTGGCCTATCAACCTTGGTCACTATAGTAGACGGGACTTCCTTTTCCCCAGTCGGGTCAGGAGTTGGAATGGTTTTAGACCTCTTGGTATGCAATTGAAAATCTTCTGACGACACCTCAGTGACAAGTGGATATAAATCTTGCCTAGGCATTTTCTCTTTCAAAACTTGTTGTGTGGTTGTTTGTGATACAGTGGCTGGGGGATCCTGTTGTTCTTCTTTGACCAAAGTGTTAGGCTCCCATGCTGTCTAGTTTGCAAATTTCTCGACTTCGGGCCTAGATTCGTGGACATATATGGGATGTTCTTGTTTTTCACCCTCATCTTGGAGATAATCCCACACGGATCGTAATTCCATGGGAAACTCATGAAGAACTTCATTTCCTTCAGTAGCCTGTCTACTTCTTCTCCAGTGCCATGATTGTTGCAGATGAAAGAGCCAATCTGCCGTTTGATTCTGAGTTGTTGTTTTTTATTTAGAGACACAAAAAGGATATCATCAAAGTTTATCATCTTCCTTATATACTCCAGATAAAAAATTCTGACAGGAAGGTATTTTGGAAGCTTATATGGGGCCCACTCGCACTCGTATACTCTGATCTCAGTGTAATCTTGGTACAAATACCAATCACCCGTCTTGGTGTGATCCAAAAGATGTAGGATCCTATGAACTTCATCATTTATCTGAGGCTCGGGCCTGCCGCTAACCATACTTACCACTAGGTGGTAGAATTGATCAATGAACTCCTTGAAACTGAACTCTGTGGAGTTATGCTTGAGCAAGGAGGTCCATGCGGTCACTGCCTGGGGTCTACCATCTCCATCCATCTTCTTCATGGAAAAGACAAATTTGTCCACTTGGAATAAAATGAACAAATACGCCAGTATGGAAGAGTACCGGAACATGCCTTCCATGGCAAAATTAACAAACTGTTCGTGAATATTGTTCGCTAGGAACATGCTGAAGTCAAACTGGGTAGTGGGCTTCTCATCGATAGAGAAGATGGATAAAAATCCTAGAATGGGTTCATCTACCCACTGATCTGAATAGTATCCCAACAAGGCGCATAGGGACGAGATGATCTGGTTTCCTTTGGTCGAAAACATGGAAGAAGGATAAGGGGGATTTGTGGAGGGAAATTGAGTGGATGGTGGGAGGAAAAGCTCAAATATTTGAGCTCTTTGGGGGAAGGTCATTTTCTGGTATAATTCTATGAGAATTTCCAGGTTGAATGGTGATGCAAAGTTAGCTCAGGGGATTTGCATCATTTGGTCGATGGATTTAGGCGTGATGAGGAACAGAATTTCTCCGCACAGTGAGATGACGGCTCTTTTCTTGAGGATGTAGTGGGCTTGGCACTTGAGGGAAAACTCTGGAATAGAGTGAATCTGAGGAAAAAGATATAGGGGTAAGTTGGACTCCCAGAGTCCAATTTCATCTCTCTGGTCTAGGAAAACTTCCTTGATCCACGACTGAAGGTCTGCGAAATCGAAATCGCACTTTGTATCTATGATTAAGCGATCTTTGTTGACCAGCGGGATCCGGTCAAGGTCAATAGGAGGTGGGAGAAATGGATTTTCCTCTCCTTCTGCTTGTTTTGATTTTGGCGCCATTACTGCAACAGTACCTGCAATAAAAACAACGTTAGCGGGGCGACTGTGGATGGGGAAATTGACTGTAATGGAGGAGAAAATGGTGTAAAGTTCTCTGGTGCAATGAGTGTGTAAATGGTGAAAGTAGGAAGAATAAGGGTAGTTTTGAGTAAACGGGTGTCCATTGGGCGTGGGAGACAGGTCAGTTGGTTAACAGATAGGTTACCAGTAATAAATGGCCAATGGATCACTTAGAGTGTGAGATGGTGGGTGACGGTGACCAAGGGATACGGATGGGTGACATGGCGGTTACCGATTGGGGTAAAGATCATGGTGAGGGGACTTGACACGAGCGAATGGGGGGAAGGACTGACATAAATAATAGGACGTGACTCTTTCGGAGAAGGTGGATGATGACATCAGAAGGTGACGAAGATATGTCAGTCAGTAAGAGGTGATGGGACTCGGGACCGGTAGATCGATATCACGTATAGACAGGGGCCCGCCAGAGGAAAGATTCCATTCTGGACCCCCCCCCTCAGTTAAAATCAAATCAATCGGGGGGGTCCGAAAAACACCTTGAGTCATTGATCTGTGCGCTTTCTTCTTGGTCGCAGATATGTGTGTGTTGTTTATCACACATTCCATACCCCCCCCCCTCCATTAAAGGCAGAACAGATGGGGCGGTCTGGAATCCAATATTGATCATAGATCTGCGTACTTAAACCTGAGCTGTCCAGATGCATGCGGGTATTATCAGCAATTCCGAACCCCCCCCCCCCTCTGTTAAATATAGAATGGTCAGGGGGGTCCGGAAAAATCTGTTCACCGTAGATCTCAGTGCAATCATCCATACCATTGATATATGAATGGAGCATAAGTGAGGGCACGGAAAATACATGCGTCGAGAAACTTAGGATAAGTGCATTTCACGGGTTTTTTCCCAAGGCTTTTCATGTCTACACCACCAAGGGGTTAGTCAAACAACCTTTTAGGTATCCAAATCATGGTGCAACATTGATCATCAAGCTGGTTTTATTGAAGTAAGGACACTAGCCTATATTATAACCTAGTTTTCCTATGACAATTAACCCGAATTAGACTGTTGGGTTAAGAATTTACTCTACCCTGGGGCTATCTGACCAACATTAGACAGTCTGGCCAGATTTATTCACTAATCTAACCTAGACACTTTGGCAAAGATTAAACGGTTTAGCCAAACTTATTCACTAACCCTATCAACGTCAATTTAAAGAGAACTTGGCCATGCTTGAAAGGTATGGACCAAGTTACTATTATTGCATGGGGCTTTTATTGAAATTCTTTTATGCCCTCTTTTCTTTTTCTTTTCTTTCTTTTTCTTTTTCTTTCTTTTTTCTTTTTCTTTCTTTTTTTCTTTTTCTTTCTTTTTTTTTCTTTTTCTTTCTTTTTCTTTTCTTTTCTTTTCTTTTCTTTCTTTTTTCAAATTATTTGCAAAATGAAAAATCATTTGTCAACAAAAACACTAGAGATGGATAATATTCTAGTCACCAGTTGATCCTATGACTTATAGGGTGATAACAGTATGGAAAGTAAAGGAAAGGCAAGGCATGGAAAGGCAAGGAAAGACACAAAAAATTGAGGTGTGTTCCAATGGTGTTGTTAAAAGTGAAAAATTGTAGGGATGGGACTCAGAACGTGAGACAAAACATTTTGTTCCTAAAATCAATATTAAATTAAATTGAAGTCTAAAAAATGGGTGACAAAATGACTTAAAATAAAATAGGGCAGGGCATAGAGAAGAAAATGACAAAGATGAGAGGAGATAAGAGAGTTGGTTCTTTGGTCTAGGAGAAAGAGAGGAGAAAGACAATCGAGCAGAGAGGAGAATAGAGTGTTGGTTCCCTAAGTGGTGGAGGTAGGTAGGTATCATAAAAAAAAATTATTTCTTGATAAAATATTTTACCAAAAATATGAGTGAATTCTATTTTATTATTTCATTCGTAGACGTTGAAGAAATCCAAAAATTTTCTGAAGACAAGGAAATGCTCACAATGAATAAGGATATGTGCAACAAATAATTTAATCCTCGCATGTAAGGATATTTGTAACAAAAATTGTAGCCTCTTCTGTAGCCACAATCACCCAACACATTGTTCTTGAAAATCAACCTCTTGTTAAAACTTTGTACTATGCCTCATTGAACAAAACCCTAGTCCTGAATATCCTGCAAAAAACAATTTTCTGGGCTATGGAATGACAACGAAGGGGGGAAACTAAATGAAACTCAGTGCCCCGGATACAATGCAATCGATGGTTCATCCACCCGAGTCCTAGTTTGAGTTTTATCGCGAGTTGCAACTCACATCCTCAAGAAATTCAGGGGAATGTTGGCAGTTTGGTCCGGGGGAATACAATCCAACCTGAGTAGGATAACAAAGTTCTATAAGCTCCCACACATATTTTTTTCCAAGGCCCACACAACCATGCTATCCATAAAGTGTTTTTGAAAATTGACCTCTTATTAATTAGAATTTTCATTATGCTTCATTGAGAAAAACCCTAGTCCCGGAGATCCTGCAACAAATGTTTTTCTAAGCAATGGAATGACAGTGGAAGATCCCCACTAGCTGAAACCTGGTGCCCCAAATCCAATGAAACTGATGGTTCTTCCATCCTAGTTCTGGTTTAATTTTTATTCCAAGTTGCACCTCGCCTCCTCAAGTCATTCAGGGACATGTTGGAAATAGACCTAGAGTTAAACCATGACCATGGCATAGACCTATACCTATACCTAAACCATGAAATATACCTAGATCTATATGAATACCTATACCTACACCATTACCATGACCTATACCAAGACATATACCATGACCTATATCATGACCTAGACCATGGAAAGACAAGGCATGACAAGGCAAGGCATGGCAAGGGAAATTCTAGGTATAGGTCTAGGTCTAAGTATGGAAATGCAATGAAACACAAGGCAAGGAAAGGAATTATATTACAAGAATCAGAAAATCTATACATGGCAAGGCAATTCAAGGTCTAGATCTAGGTCTAGGTCTACATGCTATATCTTGTTATAAAAGTTATTGAGTTGAAAGATTACTTTTTATTTCTTTGATTTTAAATAAGGCCTTGAAGTTATGTTGTTTTTCATGAAATCCAAAAGATGCCTAAGATAATCATATTAATTATGATTATACATGTTTCACAACTATGAAGATACCTAAGATATATGAATAAAGAGAGTTTATGTTATGACATTTAAATTCTCATGCAAGTATTTTATCTAAGATAGATGGGATAACAAGTTGTAGAATTTCATGCTTAATGAATCCTTTGATTGTAATTTTTAGGTAATAAACTTGTTCATTTAGTACAAGAATTATTTTTTTAAATTAAAAAAAAGGGTATAATACATGAATGGCATTATTTTTTTTATTAAATTAACTTGAAAACAGATTCTCTCTAACCATGAAAATAACTATATTTTTACAAATAATTAATTTTATGAATATCATAATGAAAGTACCTTTTAGATTAATTGTGGTTAGCCAAGGAAAGGCAAGGAAATGCAACACAAGGAAATGCATGGCATGGAATGACAAAGCAAGGTATGGCATGGCAATGCAAGGCATGGAAAGGCATGGTGATAGCGAGAAAAAAAACCCTTTAACTACACCAAGGTTCAATTTTTAGGATTTTGACAAAAGGTGGAAAAATCACTGAAATTATGAAGTCTCAAAGCCCCGAAGTATCAAAGCTCCCAAGAACACTTGTTGGGGAATTATAAAGTATGTTGGGTTGAAATATTTTGGAGTTAGGAAATTCTAAAGCGTCGGAAGTGACGTGCCATGATGACATCACCTAACATGACGTGGACCCACTTTACACCTTCCACGTGTCAACCTGATTCATGCTTTTGACAAGCCTTTTATACCAATTGTGATTTTACACGTGACTCTTGTTGGTGGGGCCATGCGTCACCGCCATATTATTCACACGTAACACCCCTGGTGTGCAATACTAAGTGGACCCCAGAAGTTTGGAAGTTCGGTATTCAGGAGAAAATGTGTAGGGGTTGTAAGAATCTATGAAGCTCGAAGTTTTGGAGTGTCGGAATCTTGAAACTCAGGGAAGCACCATTTGGGAGGGAGACTCACCACTTTGGCATTCATAGGAAAGGTTTTTTGGTGTAGACTTGACCTTTGAAGCTCGAAGTCCCGAAGTTTCGAAGCCCCAAAGCTCAGAAGAAGCACATGTTCAATAGTTCACCGATTTGGAATTCAGAGCAAGTAATGTATGTTGAAGGAGAAACCTATGAAGCCCAAAGTTCCAAATCCCCAGAGTCCCAAAGCTTCGGATAAGCTCCTATCATCTAGCGCTTGGTCATACCCCTTGGTCATATGCGATTAGGGGCCAAAATAAATGGGGTTAATGCCCAAAAATGATTTTGATGAAGGAAAAGGGCTTAGAGAAGGATATCACATATTACTAAATTGTACGAAACTATAATTGAGGGAAAGTACAGAAAACTTGTAAGATTAAAGAGAGGATTCAACATGAATCCAAGAGCTAATTCATCTCCAGAAGAAGATCACTTGTACCAAGATCAAATTCACAAAAAAGACAATTTTCAAATATCCATAACTTTCTTCTCAAGACTTGGAATTGAGAAAGGGAGTGGTCATTGGAAAGGTATTGAACATTAGAATATAATTGTTCACCCAGAAAATTGAGTTGAATAGTCAATTTCTCAAAAAATCATAAGAACTAATTCTGATGTATTATTGAACCAAGAAGGTTCGTAATTTCATGAAATTGTTGAATCCATTAGCCTGAAAAAGTCATGTTGGATGCACATTTTGTAGAGTTAACAACAAATGGATCAGATCAAGATCAACACAGAGTGCAGGAGGATGGAAGATACATAGGGGGAATACATCTAGGAAGGTGAGAATGGAAGGATGGATTTCCATTTGGGTAATGAAGGTGAAAACTCAATTGGATATGGAGAAGGAACGGAAGAAACCTTGAACTTGGTGGAGACAATTAAAAATTTGAAAAAGGATGTCCAAAGCCACAAGTATGATAATGAAAGGCTTATGAAAGACAAGGAGAAGCAGGAGGACGTCAACATGAATGTAATGCGGATCTTGAATAGAATAGAAAAGAAATTGGATAAGGAGAGTGGCTCAAGAAAATCAGGAAGTCACAGGGATCTTGATGAGAAAAGAAGAACAAGGAGTGTTAGTAGACATCACCATCACTCCTCGAGGAATTCCAATAGGAGAGAACATAGAATCTCAATTCCATCCCCTAGAAGGAAGCATCAAAAGAAGCTTAGGGTGGATGAGCTATGAGGATAAATGAACAAAATCAAACTTCATACATTTGATGGTGAGCACAAGAAGGATGAAGATACCAAGACATGGTTGTTGGGCATGAGAAATCACTTTCAATTACATAATTATTCTTTATATGCACAAGGAATAATTGATATCTACCATCTCAAAGGAAAATCATCCATGTGGTGGGATCATCTTGTGCAGGTGCATCACATTAAGGAGAAAAATGTTACCTGGAAGGAATTCAAGAATTATTTTGAAAATAAATACTTGACTAAGAGATACTATGACAAGAAAATGAAGGATTTATTTGAACTAAATATTGGGAGTGTGACCATTGATGAATATGAAATAATGTTTTTGGAGATGTTAAAGTATGTCTCCTTCATCGAGGATGAGATAGTTAAAATTTAGAGGTATTTGAGTGGGCTGCCATCTTTCATCAATGAAAAGATACAATCTGATGATCCCAAAACTTTGGAGGAAAACTTAAGGTGAGATAAATGCCTATATGATCAGCATAAAGCAAGGCCAACTTTCAAAAAATATTGGCAAGACAAGAAGAAATTCAAGATGGATTAGAGGAAGAAGGGGATGAAGCCACCATTCCTCAGAAATAGTCCTCAGGGACAACCAATGTTTAGAGAACCTAGAGAAATTGAGATACGGGGGAAAAGGCCAAGGAGGCCACCTATTCAATGTTGGGGATGTAAAGGAGATCATATGTCCATATATTGACCCCACAGGGTGAAAAGGTAAGGATTGTTCACAATATACAATAAGCTAAAATAGTGGAGGACATGGGGAGAATTGTACCAAGGATCTATGCAGCCCTGGACAACAAGCAAGCATAATTTCAGTCACATATGATTGAAGTGGAAGGTATGATCAACAACCATGCCATTGTTATTTTAATTTATTCAAGAGATAGTCATAGTTATATATATCTTAATATGGTGGAAAGATTTCATTTTCCAAGAAGAAAGCATGGAAAATCTTTGTTGGTGCAGCTCACTACCGGAGCCAAAAGAAAAGTTAATGAGATGGATAAGTTATGTCCTATGGACATGAATGGACTAAACATCGGGGAATATTTTAACATATTTCCTTTAGGTTCCTATTACTGTCTAATTGGGATGGATTGGTTTGACCAATATCATGTTATCCTAGATTGTCACAACAAGGAATTTATGTTCCTGGATGAGGAAGGGAACCTAAGGACGGTGCAAAGAATTCTGAGGGCAATAACTATCAAATAAATCTCAACAATGCAGTTCAAGAAGTCTTATAGAAAATGGTGTCAAATAATTGCAGCTCATATGGAAGAAACACCTAAGGATAAGGTGTCAAATATTGAAGATTATGCAATCCTAAAATATTTTGGGGATGTATTTGAAGAAATACCAGGACTACCCCCTAAGAGAGATATTGATTTCTCTATAAATTTGATTCCTGGAGCAGCTCTAGTATCCAAGACTCCCTATAGGATGAGTACACTAGAACTGAAGGAGCTGCAAATGTAGCTTGAAGAGATTATGAAGAAGGGATATATACACCCAAGTGTGTCACCTTGGAGTGCCCCAGTTTTATTTGTGAAGAAGAAGGATGGAACCTTGATACTTTGCATGGACTTTAGAGAGTTAAACAAGGTAACCATGAATAATAAGTACCCTTTTCCAAGGATCGATGACCTATTTGATCAGTTGAATAATGAAAAAATATTCTCAAAGATTGATCTCGGGTCTAGTTATCCTTAGGTAAGAATTGAATATGAAGACATTAGCAAGACTGCCTTCAGAACCATGTATGGTTATTATGAGTTCACAGTGATTCCATTTGGGTTATCAAATGCACCAGTTGTTTTCATCTGTTTAATGAATGGTGTTTTCATAGAGTACTTAGATAATTTTGTCATTGTATTTTTGGATGACATTCTTATATATTCCAAGTCAGAAGATGAACATGAGAAACACTTGAGGAGGGTATTACAAGTGTTAAGGGAGCATCATTTTTATGCCAAATTGAGAAAATGCTCATTTTATCAGAAGAAAATCCATTATCTGGGAGATATCATCTTAGAAGAAGGGATATCAATGGATCTGGTAAATATTGAGACCATTAAAGTATGGTCTGCACCTAAGAATGTGACAGAGGTTAGATCAATCATGGGCCTTGTTGGCTACTACAAAATATTTATTGCAGGGTTTTCAAAGATTTCACACCCAATCACTTCCTTGCAAAAGAAGGGAGTGAATTTTTAGTGGTCAACAGATTGTGAAAAGAGTTTCCAACACTTGAAGCAATTATTAACCAGTGCTCCAATACTAAGGATTGTTGATCCAAATGAAGACTATCTTGTATGCACTGATGCATGTAAAGAAGAACTTGGTGGAGTCCTCATCCAAAATGGGTATGTGGTATGTTATGAATCAAGGAATTTGAAGGAGCATGAAAGGCACTATGATACTAATGATTTGGAATTGGAGGCCATAGTGCATTCCTTGAAGAAGTGGAGACATTGTCGCATGGGAAAAAGGTTTGAGTTGAAGACATACCACAATGGTCTAAAATATTTATTTAATCAGCCAACTCTAAATTCCAGGAAAAACATATGGTTGGAGTTTCTCTGTGAGTATGACTTTGATAGGAATCATATCAAAGGGAAAGAGAAAAAGGTGGTTGATGCACTCAGCAGAAGAGTGCATGAGTTGCATGCTACATCCATTAGCATGTACCAAACAGATTTAAAGGACAAAATCTTGGAGGCTACAAAATTATATTTACATTACATGGAAATGGTAATGAAATTACAACAAGGTATTTTGTAGTAGGACATTGAATATTACAAGCTAGGAGAGGATGAAATTCTCATGTTAAAAGGAAGAATTTATGTGCCAAATTCCCAAGAATTGAAGAGTCTAATATTGAAAGAAATGCATAATGTACCTTATGCTTGACACCCAGGGTATCATAAAACTATTGTAGTTGTGAAGATCCAATATTATTGTCTAGGCATGAAGAAAGAAGTTGCAAAGTTTATTGCCAAATGTTTGGAGTGTCAAAAGGTCAAGGTTGAGCGTAGGCACCCAGATGGATTGCTACAACCATTACCCATTTCCGATTGAAAATGGAAAATTGTAACAATGGATTTCATCACCAAAATTCCCAGAACAAACAAGCAAGACGATTCTATCAAGGTAGTGGTCGACAAGCTTACCAAATCTTCCCATTTCATTCCAGTGAAGCTCACACACAAGGAAACAAATGTTGTTGATATTTATATCAAGGAAATTGATCGATTGCATGGTATACCCAAGAAAATTGTGTCTGACAAAGATCCAAATTTTACATCAAAATTCTGGAAAGGATTATTTAAAGTATTTGGAACAAATTTGAATTTCAGCACAACTTATGATCCAGAATCTGATGGACAAATAGAGAGGGTGGATCGATTGATCGAGGATACGTTGAGGATGTATGTGATGGATAAACCATCAAAATGGAAAGACTACCTACACTTGGTAGAATTTGCTTATAACAATGGGTACCAAGCATCTCTAAAGATGAGACCATTCGAGGCACTTTATGGAAGAAAGTGAAACACACCAGTAAGTTGGGACAACCCAATAGACAGAGCAGTGGTTGGGCCAGAATTTCTCATGGAAATGGAAGAGAATACTTTAAAAATTAAACAAAATTTAAAGGCTTCTTAAGACAGGAAAAAAAGCTATGCTGAAAAAGGCAGAACCCACAGTGAATTTAAAGTGGTTGATCATGTATTCTTGAAAGTGAAGGCCAACAGAAGTTCCCTGAAGTTGGGAAAATTTTCAAACTTGGCATCTTGTTTTTTTGGGCCGTTTGAAATCCTAGAGAGGATTGGGCCTTTGGCATATATGCTTAAATTGTTTGCATCCATTTCTATTCATAATGTATTCCATGTATCATTGCTCAAAAATTATATACCTAATGTTAATCATGTTATTGATTTAAATGTGATTCGAGTGGAGTAAGAAGGCGCTTTTCAGTGCATCTAATGTGCACTCGGGACTGGAATATTAAGAAACTTTGGAATCAATCCATAGAGCTAGTAAAGGTGCAATGGACCTAGTACGATCTTGAGTATGGAACTTGGGAGTATGAGGATGTTATGTGGGCAGAATACCTGCATCCTTTCTAGGTTTTTTCAACTTTTGATTATATATATGTATATATGATGCACCGAGGATAATGCATAAAATAATGTGAGGGGGATGTAACACCCCAAGACAGAGCCCCAGTTGTAAATGTGAATATGGTTTGTAGGTTGGTGAGCTAGTTTAATATAATTCAGGAGGCTTATGTGTTGATTAGGCTGGAGAGCCTAGATGATAAAGGACAGTGGGCCTATTTTTGTATATGTAAACACTCATATCATCAATACAATACATCGTTGCATGTAGACCGACCATGATAAAAGAGTATGGGGGACTAAAATCCACTAGGAAGGGAAAGGGAGGGCTAATAGAATAGTAAAAAGGGTTAATATTGAGGTCTTAACTCCAAGATAATATTATATTATTATTTCCTAAAGACTATGGTGAGGATAATTATTTTATCCTAAATCTCATGGAAGAGGGCATGAATCCCAAGTGGAGAGAAGAAAAATACTATAAATCCATGTGTCAATCAGGGCGCATGCAAATATATGTGGGGAAAGTAGTCTATTTTCCATCCTTCCCATTCAGGAATGCATTCCTTTGCACTGAGCATTCATGCAGATTCCTCCATGAGTTGACCTTTGCATCATTCACGCACCTTTGGAACCTATACACACTATGAGATACCTCATAGATTCTTGTTAAGCACAGTGCACCTGTACTTTGCCTGAACCCATATTGTGCCTTACCTAAATATTGTTTCTTTCAACATAGTTCCTTGACTGAGCATGGTCATTTCCATTACTTGTTCTATACCCGAATTTTGTTTCTTCCATCACCCTTACTTGATTGACTTAGGATATGGACTGAAGAAATGAGTTGGCATGCATGTTGGGTTGAAGAGGCGGGTTTTCATGCCCGTGGATTGAAGAAGCAGGTTTTCAGGCCTGTGAACAACTCTCTAGAGGTGAGAGAGGTTTTTGGGGAAGTGATTTTCTAGAGTGATCCCAACTGCAGCTATATTTCTCTAAGAATTCATGTCTAGTCTATTGTTGAATCCTTAGAAGGGAAGTGAGCGAGTCGAAGGACTATTGAGAATATAATTGGAACACTTCCTCAGGTGGGACAGACATGTGGGGAATGAGAGGTTGTAGGATTTTAGTGTGATTTGGCTCCTGGGACGAAAGCCTTCTTGTTGACTGTGTAAATTCCTATTGTCTCAACCTAGCCTAGAATCCCTTTACCCAAGTGGATTTTAGTCTCAGCTCGAGGGTGACCCACTATTGAGAGTGATGAGAAGCATGGTCTAAGGATGAGAGGTCCGTGGAAGGTATGCATGCAGTTGGTGGTCTTCTATAAAAACATAAGTATCAATTGTATGTTTAATTGCATGTTGTGTGTTTGTACGTGTCTTTATAATTAAGAGTATTGCATGTGTATCTTGTATGAATAGGATTACTTTTATTCCACATGAATCTATGAATTATCATAATGTATCTGTCTATTTTAATTTTGTATAAATATAGACAGTAGAAATGAAGAATTGTTATGTGCCATATCCCAGCGGCCTAAAGCTGGGGATGCTACAATTTGGTTTCAGAGCCTAGTAAGAGTGTGTCATAGAGTAACATGGCCTAGCCTGGAAGGTTGCAGATGTTACACTTGTTGTCACAATACAACCTGTTATTCTCCTCCTTCTTTCCCAATTCCTCCATAAACCTATGTAACCAAATCATTTATTTACTATCCCCTTGTAGAAGCAAGATACTCTACTTCTATTGTTGAAAGTCCAACAACCTTTTGTAGTTTTGAAATCCAACTTTGTTTTTCCACCTACAGTAAAAACATAACTTGTGGTGCTCCTCTTGCTATCTTTATCAACTTCCATATCTGAATCAACATATCCATGTAGAACAAATTCTAAAACTCCAAAACATAATGCATGAGTAGAAGTACCCCTCAAATACTTGAGAATCCACTTTACTGCCTCCCAATGTTCTTTAACTGGATTGTTCATATACCTTCTCACAACTCCCACTGTATGTGCAATATCTAGTCTTGTGCAAACCATCGCATACATCAAGCTACCAAGTGTTAATGAATAAGGGACCTTGGACATGTATTCTATCTCCTCCTATGTCTTGGGACACATTTCTTTGTTTAATTTGAAATGGCTGGCCAAAGGTGTACTAACTGGTTTTTCATTCTGTATTCTAAACCTCTCCAACACCCTCTTTATGTACTCACCTTGAGACAATGTCAATTTGTGATTTTTCTTGTCTCTTTTTATTATCATACCAAGGATTTTCTTTGCAGCACCCAAATACTTCATCACAAATGGATTAGCTAATTTCTTCTTGAGCACATTTATATCCTTCTTATTAGACCCTACAACAAGCATGTCATCTACATACAATAGCAATATAGTATAGATTCTATTTTCTATCCTTTTAAAATAAACAAAGTGATCAAATTGACATCTACTATAACCTTGTTATGTCATAAACATGTCAAACTTCAAATACCACTTCCTTGGAGCTTTCTTTAGGCCATACAATCTCCTCTTCAACCTGCATACCAAATTTTCCTTTCCTTTAACCTCATACCCCTATGGTTGTTGCATATAAATATATTCTTCCAAATCCTCATGGAGAAAAGTTTTTTTTATATCTAATTGTTCAAGATGCAAATATTTTACCACCACAAGAATTAAAATATCCCTAATTGAATTTATTTTAACAATAGGAGAAAATATGTCATCAAAATATATGCCTTTCTTTTGTGCAAACCCCTTTACAACAAGTCTAGCTCTGTACCGCCTTTTGCCTCCATCTTCTTCCTTCAACCTATAAACCCATTTATTTTGAAATTCTATTTTTCCCGTAGGCAACTGAACCAGGTCCCAAGTATGGTTATTTACCAAGGAATCCATTTCCTCTTTCATTCCTTGCTCCCACTTCCTTTTAATGTCTACTTGCATTTCCTCTTCATAATTTTATGGTTCACTAGAATCAGTCAACAATAAATAATACAATGAAGGAGAGTATCATTCAAGGGGTCTACTTAACTTGGTAGATCTTATAACAACATTTGCAGGAGTTTGAGGTACATGTTTCTTCTGTTGTTGTACATTTTGATTTTCTCATACCTTTGGAATTTATTTTTCAGTGATCTCATCAAGCACTGTGTATTCTTGTTTTTATTTTTCATGTTTCTTTCCCTACAATTGATATTTGTACATGACCTTCTCATTGAATATGACATCTCTAATTCTAATGATTTTTTGTTTTTTATAATCTCATAAGCGATAACCAAAATCATTAAGATTGTATCCAACAAAGGTACACTTATTGGATTTTTCTTCAAGCTTTGTTCTATTTTCTTTATAAATATGAACAAATCCTTCACAACCAAAAGTCTTCAAAAATAAATAGTTTACCTTTTACTTGTCCATGCCTCCTTTGGAATGCCACCATCCAAAGAGCTTGAAGGTCCTATGTTTATTAAGTAAGAAACAATATTTATAGCATCTTCCCAAAACTATAAGGGAAGCCCAGCATGCAATCTCATACTCCTTGCACACTCCATGATTATCTTGTTCATCCTTTCTGACACACCATTTTCTTGTGGTGTTCCTGGAACTGTTTTCTCTTTAAGAATCCCATGGTATGAAAAGTAATCATCAAACTCCCTGCTACAATATTCACCTCCATTTTCTGATATGAGACACTTAAACCTTTTTCATGTCTCATTCTCAACCAAAGATTTCCACTTATTAAAAGTATCAAAAACATCATATTTTTTTCAAATGCAATAAACCCAAGTTTTTCTAGTTGCATCATCAATAAATGTAACATAATAACGAGAAACACCAAGAGATGATACCTGATTTGGTCCCCATATATTTGTATGAAAAAACTCTAACCTTTCACTCTTATTTTCTTTTCCGACTCTAAGAAATATGACTCTCTTTTGTTTTCCATAAACACAATGCTCACAGAAATCCAAATCAATTTGTTTAATATCTAGCAACAAATTCATTTTATGAAGTATATGCATGCCCTTCTCACTCATGTTTCCAAGCCTATGATTCCAAAGTGTTGTATCCACTCTCGTAGAAGCTAAAGAGATAGAAGAATCAATATTACCAGTACATAAATACAATGTACCTACCTTCTCTCATTTTTCTATCACCAGTGATCCTTTGGTGACCTTCCACGCCTTATCTATAAATATGGATATACAACCTTCACTTGCCAACTTCCCTGTTGAAATTAGATTTTTCCTTAGATATGGAACATGTATTACCTATTTCAACAACCATTCTTTTCCATTCTTTTTCTTTATTTGTACCTTACCCATTCCAACAATTTTGCATGGTGCATCATCACCCAAACGAACCTGTCCAAAATCACCTTGAACATAATCTAGAAAATGTCTCCTATGGGGTGTGGCATGAAATAAAGCCTCTGAATCTACTACCAAAAAATCAGAAATATTATCTACATAAAGAATCAAAGAATCTTGTAACACATCACCTTTTACATTTGCTTCCTAATTTTTCTCATGTTGTCCATCTCTTTTTTTCTTTGGAGCTCTGTAGTCTTTTTTGAAATGTCCTTTCTTCCCACAATTCCATCACTCTATATTTCCCAATCTATATTTGGATCTTCCCTTCCTAGAATTCTCTTGGTTCCCTGAGCCCTTTCCTTTATCCTTTTGTCTTCCCTTGTTCTCCATGTTTAATGCGTTACCTAATGTCTCACATGTGTTTTTCCATCGCATTTCCTCGCTAAGGATAACACCAAAAACATCATCAAATTTTAGAGTGTTTGAACTAGAGACAGAGTTACTTACAACCATGACCAAACCATTCTAGTTTTATAGCAATGAGCACAGGATTAGAAGAGCCCTCACATCATCATGAAAGTCTCATTTTACAAAACTTAGTTGATTAGTAACTATATTAAATTCATTTAAATGATCTGCAACAGACCCACCTTATGACATCTTCATATTAAATAATTGCTTCATAAGAAATACATTATTGGACACCGAGGATTTTCCATATAGTTTATCCAATGCATCCATCATCTCCTTCGTTGTCTTTTCTTTTGAAATATTGAAGGCCACCAATGCTGTCAGGATCAGCCGTATTGTTCCTAGTGTCTTTCTGTCAAGAACCTCCCATTATTCGTCCTTCATTGTCATCAAATTCTTTTTTATTCTACCCAATGGTAGGAATAGATCCTCCTGATATAAATAATATTCCATCTGCATCTTCTATAACTGGTAGTTTTGGCCGTTAAATTTATCGACCCTAAACTTTCCATCTTTTGCAATCGCTCTCACTCAAACCAGGAACCCTCTTTTCCTTCAATTTACCTTTCTCTTTGATACCAGTTGTTAGAAAAACAGGATCGTAGAGCAATAAAATAAAACAAATGCGGAAATAAAACACAAAAGATACACAATACAATAGAGACATAGATATGCATGGTTCACCCAGTGTGAGCTACATCCACCAGAGAAATTGTCAGGTCCTTCCTTTATTATTATACAGCAAATGAAGGGATACAACCTACAACACACCCACTGTAACTTCCTCTTCTTTCTCTCACAGTCTACTCTCTCATAATACAATATTCATAATGATACACAGCCACAATAAAATTCCCTCATAAAATAGGGTTTCCCTCTAGGGAAAAAAACCCTAACATAATCTCTACTGTTAGATCTATGAATTAATGATGAACGGTCAATATTAACTATGAAATTACAATATACATTTACAAGGCATTTTTTCCTTGAACCCCCGCAAGGGGGGAAATCCCCCCTACAACACCCCCACATGTAGGGTTGTACCGTATTCATGGGGTATAAACACAGATGAAAACAAAGACCTTTGAATCAGGAAGATAATTAAACTCCACAACCAACATTGTGAAGATGGATTTCTGCTACATACATAGCAGAAATATGCATACCAAAGGATTGTCTTGAAAAACAATAAGGAGAATGCAGGTAACCACGAGACTAGCAAAGTTAATTCAAAATTCCAAGAAAGAATTCCCATACCAAATTATTGTGTCGGTGCAGATGACGGTGATACTTCTGAAAGAATTTGATCTTCCGTGAAAGGACAAGGAGGTTGGAGGAGATCATTGAGTGTCTCAAACACTTATGGAGAAGTGTATGGAGAAGAATGGAGCATAATGCATAATGGAAGACATATTGCATACTTTGAAGAGTATTCCCTTGGACCTAAGAACATCAAAGGAATTGAGGCCAAAGAGTTGGCAGCAACTATGTGGAATCTATATGAAGGACAAAAGCAACAAAAGGTAGAGTTGAACATTGAAATTTATGAACTGTGGAACCTGACGATGAAGAATTCCAGATGGGAATACTATGGGATGAAAAATACAGTCAGCCACAAATTCCAGTTGGCTGAGAGAGATTGTGTTAAAAATTTTAATGGAAAGAAAGCAAGTAATATATGGGATCCTGGAAAACCTCAAGCAGAAATGAGGCAGTAGAATATTAAACTAAGTAAGAAACAACAAAATAAAGATTGGGATCTTGGAAGATGGAGGAAAACAATGAAGAAATCATGCAGTAGATAATATGGACAACATCAACAATGGGATCAAAGAAGAGTGAAACAATTTAAGGCACATGATCATGAGATCATGAAAAGTTTAACCATAGTAGTCTGATACAGGAGGAATTTTGCCTCCAAAATCAACCTTGTTGATAAGGCCTTAGGGGTCTTTGAATTTTCTAAGGGAGTAGTTTCCCTAACTTTAAATTATTGTATTTTCTATGTATTCTAGAAATTCCACATAAGTTAGGATTGGATTTTAGTTGAGATTGATAATATATAATTGAATCTTCCTTGTTAAATAGATCTCTAGAGTTTGTGAGATTTAGAGATATATTAGGGTGATTTGTAGATCTCTTGAGGATTTTTTGGATATGCGGGATCTTAGGGATTACTTAAGTGACAAGTTTTGCGATCTGAACCAAATTCAGGTATCATAATCTTTTGGGTATGAATATGTAAGCCTACGGGCATTGGGAGAGACACGAGTTATACAAAGAGAGGATAGAGAGGTGTGAGTGTAAGAGGCCAAGTATGGCCAAAGGCAAAAGAGAGATCAATCAAATGTCATTTAGGCCTTGTGTGAATTGTGTACAAATATTCATTAATATAATTCCTTTTGTTTATTGGCTCTTTGTGTCAATGTGGATATTGGATATCTCTTTCATTATATTTGTGTCCTTGCGTATGATATTAAAGTCCAAATCGGACTCTTGCAAATTTGTTGTGCAGGTTTCGGGGTTAAATTGGGTTAAAAACCTCAATTCACAGTAGGGAGGATCGATGAAATTGATTCAAGGCAATTTGAAATGTAATTAGTGGTTGAATTCGTGAAGGAGCAAGATGGAGGAATGAATCTCCTATGAACTTCGTGGAAAATCACAAGAATGTGGAAGTCAAGAGATGAATGAAATTGAGATCCATAATGCTTAGACTGCAGAGGATGGAATCGAGGTAAATTTGAAGGGTTTGTAACCTTTACAAAAGTTACAAGCTGATTACCTCTTGATTTTTAATTATTTAAGGTTAATGGCTATCAGCGAGCCACCATGCTATGTTAAAGTCTCGTGAACAGGAAGTGTAGTGGAAATAGGATTTAATATTGACCCTTGATAATTCCAAATCAACGGTGGAGATCCCTTGGATCATTGGACTTATATCATCAGGATTTTGCCCGTCGTGACTTTACTAGATCGAGACTACAAAGGCTTTTTAGTTCCGACGATGGCATGCTTCGAGAGATCGATGGCTGAGGATTGACTGCAAGGAGAAAGTAACGAGGTAGTTTTATCCATCATATCAGAGGCATGTGGGGAGGTCTTGTTCAGATGGAAGGCAACGATTAGATCAGAATAACCCTTTTCTAGATTGACGACCGAGATTGATCGTGGATCCTTTTGTATTGTCAGGTAGTCGCATCATCATGGAGCTTTATTACATTGGGACGCAAGCTTCACAAGATTGTCAAAAACGATGTCCACTTAGTGATCGTCAATGATAATGATAAAGGTAAATTAAATCGATGGTGTATGGAGAAATAAGATCAATGGTTCGGGAAGAAGGCTTGTCGCAGCATTTTGTTGAAGTAGAAGTATCAGAGTGCTTCCATTTTTGTCAGATCCCCAAGCATCATCGGGATAGTTTAACCTGGGAATGCATCGATACTCCAAGGTCAGTAATGATTCTTAATCACCTGGTTCGATCTTGTGGTCATATGGAAGGTTAAGTGCCCACACCCTAACGTCTTGTTTTTCATTGAGGCAGTGTAATTTTGTGTGCATCGACATTCTGATAAAGGAAGGGACAACGATGATGCCTTAGCGGTTGGTTATGGGATAAGGTCATATGGACAGCTCAGTGCTCACATTTTAGTGTCAATTCCAATAAGCACTCGGTTATAATATATGGTCGTGTGGAGGACAAGGGGCCTAGCACCCTAGTGAAGAAGCATTCAGGATCTAAAGAAAAGGTTAGTGTCGATTCAAGAAAGTGTTAATATTAGCGCCTTTGTGCGTTTGAGAAGTGATTTGGGACTGACGAGTAATGAGGAATTTGAAACTCTATTGAAAGGAGGATTTAGGGCTTGACTAAAGAGTCAAAGCAGCTCAAGTGTTGAAGCTGCAACAACATTATTCTAACTCTCTACATGTAGGTTTTAGACCAGGAGGTTGCCATCACAATGCATTGCTCTCTCTAATAAACACATCCATCAAACATCAACTTAGATACTTGTAGAAATTTTTTGGCTTACACAGTGATAACCCAACAAATACAACACAACACTCTCTCTTTTTTTTTAGGAAATATAGATTATAGATAGAGAAGCTTGTTTTTGCAAAAGTGCTCGAGATAGTGTTAATGTTGCACATTCAAATACTATTACAATATTAGATATCAACAATTTACAAATTTAATTTCAAATCAACACACAAAATATGATAAATGGTAGAATCATATAACCATGTGACTCATAACACAATGAAAATGAAACAAAATTAAAAGTTTCATGCAAACAATTGCAAAGTATAATAAATTTTCACATAGTTACAACATGACCTTCTCTTAGGCTCCATAATACCAAGGTCCTCACATATAATTCCATACAACTCAAATCAAACTTGTATACATTAATATAATTGCTTACAACTCAAATCTATATTGTATACATCAATACAAGTTCCTTGCCTCTTTCCGAGGTCCTCTCCTCTTTTCCAAAATATTTGGATGGAGGACTACTCAACTTCCACCCAAAATAATAAGAGTCAACTATATTTGAAACTATGACCTCCTTATTTTCTACATATCTTGGGGCAAATGATTCAACCAATTGAGCTAACCCATAAAATTGCAAACTACTCAAAGAATTGTGTAAATATATTCCTACTATCCAAAAATTTAGTATTCTACTTTTACACAAATAACCAAACTTAAATTCAATGTTTGTTAATATTAAAATGATAATTTACTTCATATAAACATAATGATCACAACCTATACACCCATGCTTAATTGCAAATTCTTACTCTGCCTTTTTTTTTTTTTTTATTCAATTTCCTATAATTGTAAACCATTTTTTTATCCATTGTATGATAATAACAATTATACACAGTTAGATTAATAATTCTACTATAATATTAGACTTTGATTTTATTAATAATCTTTACACAAACTATAATGCTTATAAAATAATCTTACATCTTCTTAGTTTTTAATGTTATCTGAAAGGGGTTTCCTTAGAAGGTTGAGATCAAATCATAACTTACATTTGATTCATTGTTAAGAAAGACAAACAAATAATGAACCCAAGAATAGGTTTCATCTCTTTACCCATTAGCCAACATCAAAGTACAATCGATTTAACACTTTTAACCATATTATATTTGAATATCAGAGATTCGAAGAACAAAATATAAGGAGTCAAAAACCATGAACACAATCAATATGTTCATTGGAGTCCATTATTGAAGAACTATAAGCTGCAGATATACATATATGCATATATTAATATTAATAATAGTAGCTATAGCAATGGTGACACCAAAGTGGCTGTCCTCTCTTGTTCTGTATGGCAAGGGTGACACCAAAGTGGCCGTCCTCTCTTGTTCTGTTCAAGGAACTATGTAACCTGCACAGCATCCAGAAACAAATACACAAATAGATGAGATGATTGAATCCAAACTTTCCTAATGGGTGGAGAGATGAAAATGGAAGAAAATGGAAGAAAGCAACTTACTCCCGCATTTCTTTCCAGCGGAGCGATTGGCAATTTTGCAGCGCTTAGGAATGGTAATGGCGACAGCAGGATTGATTCCGGCCTGCTTCGCTATGGGAGAAAGAAAGACTGCGCACATACATTTTGGCATTGCAAGGACTTTCCTCACTTGGGTGCAGCAGGCAGGAGGGACACTTACCTTGGCATTGTTGGCCGCCCCAATGCACGGGCTCATACTGAGAGCCACCGTGTTAATGGGAGTCTTCCCACATTCACCAGCGCCATAAGCAATCTGTAATATGAATGAGCTCCACAGTGCCATCAGTATTACTGCCAT
>ML785160.1:692865-725414 GCA_009831015.1 Picea engelmannii
TCATACCACCACCGTCCCGTGACATCACACTCCACTACCACCATTTATAAGTCATGTCTCATTACTTCACCAGCGTACTTTCCCCCACTCGCCTGTCACACGTCATATCCCAATCATTTATCCTCCAATCACTGCCTTCCACATCATTCTTCCACACCTGTCACCCATCCTTCACCTTCCACCTCATACCCAAGGTACCAGTTGGATAACTAATACAGGCAAATATATTTGTTATCTTGTTGACCTATTCCCTGCGCCTCCAATGGATACCCATTTGCCCAAATAATCTCATTTTTTCGCCTTTCCTCCATCTTTCATGATCCAGACACCTCTGAAATCACTATTCTCTATGCGTTTTCCGTCGACAACCTCCATTAATTCCGGGAATCCACAGTCAACATCATTTCTTTTTCAAACTCCGCGGGTATCCGACAAAGTGATGGTGCCAAAGTCCAAACAATCAGAATTTGAGGAAAATCCTTTCCTCCTGCCTCCTATCGACCTCGACCGGATCCCTCTAGCCGACAAAGATTATCTAATTTCAGAGCCCAAATGTGAATTTGATTTGGCCAAGTTATGTTTGTGGTTCAGAGACACTTTCTTAGACTAGAGTGACAAGATTGGACTCTGGGAGTCCAATCTCCCACTGTATCTTTTCCCCCAAATTCGTCATTTACCCGAGTTCACCCTCAAGTGCTAGGTTCACTACCTTCCCGTTCAGAGAGCTATTGTTTCATCCTCTGGAGAGACCATGTTTGCTATCACACCTGAAGCCATTGACCAGATGCAGCAAATACCCAAAGATGAATCATTTTCTCTGTTTACCATTGAGATCCTAACCGAAATGTATCAAAAGTTTTTTTTCCCCAGAGCGCTCATATTTTTTAGCTTTTCCTCCCTGAGAGTGCCCCACTACCCAAAGAAAATCCCCCCTACCAGTCATCAATTTTCTCAACAAAATGAAATCAAATTATTTACTCTCTTTCCAGTCTACTTGGATACTACTCAGATGAGTGGGTAGATGAACCAATCTTGGGTTATCTATCTATTTTCGCTACCAAGGAAAGGGTCACATTGCAGTTCGAATGCAACAGTTTTCTAGCCGAGAATATTCACGAACAACTTTTCAAGTTTTCCACAGAAGGCATGTTCTGGTACTCTTCAATACTGGCATATTTGTTCGTGTTTTTCTGAACAGACAAGTTCTTGTTTTCCATGCAAAAGCTAGATCAGAATGGAAAACCACAACCGGTCATATTCTGGACATCACTACTGAGAAAGAATTCACGAGAATTCACTTTTAATCAATTCATAGATCAATTTTACCACCTACTGGTAAACATGCTCAGCGGCAGGAAAAAACCAAGGATAAACAAAGAAATCCAACGAATTCTACATCTCTCAGACCTCGCCAAGACTGGAGACTAGTACCTGTACAAGAACCACACAGAGATTAGAATTTATGGATGCGAGTTGGCTCCCTTACAATTACCTAGATATTTTCCCGTGTGCATATTCGCCTTGGAATATGTTGGCCCTTGACCAAGTTTTGGGAGATACTTGGTCATGTTTGACCATTTTTGGGACTTCGACAGCCTATCAAAGATGGAGCGCCAGACGAAGTGGAGATTGCATAATCTCGGCCCACTTTTGGGTCCTTTTTGGGTTTTTGGGATAATGTAATGGGAATGGTATGTTGGCCCATGGGCTTTGCCCATGTTTAGGCCTATTTTGTATGTATAAATAAGTAAGTTAGGTGATGTAAGTAGTAGAGTACATCTATGTGATGGTAAATATTGCTATGTGCAAGTGATCTATGTGATTGAGTAGGCTTTGTGCATACTGTTGAACTTGTAGTGTTAAGTGCGAGTGTTTGTAAGAGGTTGGGTGTTTAGATACTCGGGGAAGGAGGATCTAGCGAGGTGCCCAGATCTCCTGTCCTATGCAGAGTAGGGTTTTGGTGGCTTTGTGCTTGTAACCTATTTGACTGAAGACAATAAAGAAGAAGAGTTGGTGGATGTAGCCCCAGGGTGGGGGTGAAAAACATAAATACTGTGTGTTATGCTTTGTGCTTCGACTTGATGTGTTTATCCCTTCTTTTTCTAAGTGCTTGGACATGTTTAGATAGATCTCTTATGATTTATTTTTATTAGACATGTATAAATGTGATTAGTGTTGATCTACCAGATCTGATCTGTGTTACTATGGCTAAATGATGAAATACCTTAGACATAAGTGAATGTTGTAATGCTTTGTGCTATCTGCGAAGTAGGGTAATGGTTGAATATTGACAATCTATCGGTGCTAAGTGCTCTGTAAACAATATAATCACGGATCTGTGTCCCAGCTAAGGTTGCAGACACTTGAGTCTTGCAACCACCCCTGCCTCTACCTCGGGTGAGACTTCATCTGCTTCGTAGGTGTTGTTGAAAGGGTCGATAGTTAGGGATTTATTGGTGCGCTCTTGAGTGTTGAACCCTGGGTATGCCCCTGTGCCAACAAATGGTTTCGTTGTCAGGACTGAAACTGTGATTGTTGGGAACTAAGAAAGAAGAGGCTTATGAAAAAAAAATATTTGTGTGTAAATATGTGCCCTAGTGCGCAGTACCCTACTCGATTTATAAGATCTGTGCTAAGAAAATAAGTTTGATCTGAAGAAATAAGGTTGGATCCGAAAGAAAGAAGAAAGATCTAAAATCTTTGTGTGAAAGAAAGAAGGTCGGATCTGTAGAGAAGAAGCAGGATCTGAAAGATTTGTGCTCCAAGGAAGGTAAAAATGAGAAGTTTTTATTGAAAGAGGTAAGATCTGTAAACGTTTTGCTTTGTTAAAGGTAAGAATAGTTAAAGAAGTCTTAGATTTGAAAGATTTGTGCTATGTAAAAGTAATATTGGTGGAAATTTTTATTTCTAGAGTATGGATCTAGGTATATCTGATAGGTTTTGTCCTAGTTTGAAATCTAGGGTGTTAATAGACGAAAGAAGGTTTGATATGAATAGATCTGATAAGAATAATGAAAGATATGTTATACGTATGCATAGAAAGAATGTTTGGACTAACAAATGGATGTAGGATCCTAGAAAGAATTTATTGCAAGTTAACTCCTATGATCCTAGTGCGCAGTATAAAGGGATCTGGGGATCATTTAAAAGGAAGAGAGGATTGACCCTCTGTTATAGTTGTAGAAGACCAGGACATCTTGTTAGGGAATTCCCTAGAAGAAGACCTAGTTGTCTTTGTTGTAAATATATGGACCACGAAGTGTTGGATTGCCCTAGAATGATCGCTAAGCTTGAAGGAATAAATATGAATCAAGAAAACCCTAAGGAAGATCTAGAAAAGGTAGAACCCCAACAAGAATTAGAGAAAGTATTGATACAAATGAAAGAGACCCTGACTGACCACCGACATGTTAGATTATCAGAGATTTTCAAAGAAAAAGAATGCATTGAAGCAAGAATAGGGGACTTCGACATTGACTGTGTTCTTGATGAAGAGACACAAGTGAATATTATGCCAGAAAGAACCTAGGAAGCTATAGGAAGGCCTACTATGATCCCTTCCCTGGGAGGAATAAGTTTATTCAAAGGAAAGCTAGTAAACCTATGTGGAAGGCTCGCCTGGATACCTATGAATGTCAATGGAACTTCGATAAAGGAAGATTTTGAGATTATCAAATGTATTGAAGACAACGCCCCATTTACCATGTTACTAGGGAAACCTTGGATTGAAAGAGATCAAGCCAGACGAAAAGAAGAAGGAGAAGCCTTGGAACAGAAGAAACAAGAGTTAAAAGATTTCATGACTAGAAAGATCGCTCAATTGATTAAAGAAAGGGAGAATGGATCAAAGCTATTTGACCCTAGAGACTCTGATCTCAAAGCTGCAAGACCACTAGAATACCATTAGAAGACTAAAGTACTTACTCCAGAAGCAGAAGAGATGTTAACCCTGAAATATTCTCAGCAACGCGTAGTAACTATATCTAAAGAAGATAAGAATCAGAATGGAAAGAAGAATACTGAGATGAAGCTCATTGGAAAGAAAGCTAGAAAGATAAGTAAGAAGAGGGATAAGATTGAAAAGTTACAGAAGGCCCTAGAGGGGGCATCGCAGAAATAAAATTGTTGAATGGGAGCTTCACCGAGATATCAAAACAGTGACATAGGTCACTTCATTGTGGCGAAGAAATATAACCATTAGGGATGATATATCCATTCGACTGATGCTCCGAACGGCTGGAAAAACATTTATGGCTCGCCACCTTACCATTGTATTGCACCATAATGAACAGAAAAAGAGTTAACGAAGCCTCATACCCATTGCAAGAAATTTGTTGTTGAGTTTCCTATTTATCCCGCCGTGCCATGCACAAAGAACACTTTTTCCAAATCGAGAATTTGATCTCGCAACCTTGGTTAAGATTGTCCAGTGATTATTATGTCCTTACTTTCCATCTTATTGTCATGTCTACATTACTTTGTGAACCCGATATTATTAACCCCAAGCATGTATGTTCAAGGATCTTAGTGCACTTGAAGAATCTGCGAAGGAAGTACTCGTTGATCTCAGGACTGAGAATGTCATGTTAGAAAGAAGGATGTCTATAGGTGTGCAAGCATTATCGACCAAAGGAGTCCAAGCTTATTCATCGACTGCTCACAGAGCAGGAACTTCCAGAATCATGACAGAGACGAGAACGAAGCATAGAGACGATCACGTGAATGTTAAGCTGATTCCAAGCATCTTACCTTTGTATATACCTCCTCTAAGCGGCACAGTGAATAGAGATAGTGTGCCTAGAGATTTTGACTATGCCTTGGTCATTGTGTACCTCCCAAAAGGGATACGCACAATTCACACAGACCAGGATAAGATAGCACGCTGAAGATTAGTGGCTTCAACCTTGGAGACCATAAAACTTACAGTATGCTCACCCCGCATAAGTATCTGACCAAGACAAAAGGAAAGAATTCAAAGATTATCCCCCAGCCTTGGACCCATAACCTCGCGTAGTCTACCCTGCTTAATGCTATGAAGATTCCGCACTTCGGATGACATCAAGAATTGAACACATGTGTTAAGTTGTTGTTATCCTGTTACCATGGTGGATATTTATGGTTGAACTGATGTATCACAGTGGATCCGACCTTGATCCATCGGATCACCGGGCTGAGCATGCAAGGCCCTAACCCACATGATTTTTACCCTGGAAAGACCACACACCAAGCCTTAGCACAGAAAATAAAAGAGACTTATGGTGATGCATAGAAGGGCACACGTGGCTACAACGTAGCCTCTATTCAGAATGACATAGTACACCTCGCATGTCAGTTGATCGCAGGAAAGTTAGTTCACAAGAACCGAACAACCCAAGTCACTAGATTCATAGTAGACCTCGCAGGAAAGTGCGCGGAGGGCCTACAGATGAATTGGGCGTAGTACTTGGTAAACTAGCTAGAGCTCGACTGCAGAGAAGCCCAGGACCAAGGATATGAGTTCCATTTCAGTTAGCTCCTGATCCTGATTGATTTCATTGCATGGGAGATGTCATAAGGTGCGCCCTTCTCGAACATCGATCCATTTGAACCATTGGCCGTGAAGTTCAGTACCCTGTGGTACTCGAATGATATGAATAAACAATGGCAGCCAAATGTCCTATTTCATTCATATTATAATCAGTTGAAAGTAGCTATCCAGTCTACATTGCGCATCACTCCGAACACCCTCTATAGGTTTCAGCCCCTGATGAATTTCAGCGCAGAAAGACACTTTCTCTACATCACAGTGCGTGCTGACGAGCACAAGCAGCAGTTACATTCCTATTATATATTAATAGAAGAATATATGGAGGAGATCACAAAGGAAGGGTCAACAAACCTCCTTGTTCTAGTTGACCCTGTGGAGATATCTGATGTAGACAATCCAGAAACTGCATAGGATCTACTTGGACCTAGCATGCGACAGAAGATCAACGAAGTGCAAGACTTAAGTAGTGCCTCGGTGAAGACTGCTTCCATCACGCTAGAGAAAGAGGTTGATGGTGAAGAGTTAGAAGAAGTCGAACAGAAGTGCAAAGAAGAAGAGGAGATTTTGAAGAAGAGGAAGGGTTCTTTTGGCGACGAAAGTCACTCCTGGATTGCCTGCAGGAGCAGAGCCCGACGCCCATCAGTTTTTATGTCACGGTTTAATAAATGGGGTGATCAAATGGATAAAGACTCAAGAAGATAAAACTTTGACTTAGGAGACCGTGCCTGGTATGTATGCAGCAAGGGAGGTCTTGATCCAACTTCTGTCAGTAAATGGATTAAAGGGTGACAGAGGGAAGACTTGTGAGAAGGGTGAGCAAGATTGCCTCGGGAAACAATCCTTCGGAAGCTTGAGGATGAAAAACTCAGAAGCCAAGATCCTCTTGGTTTGGAGCTTCAAGGAGCTGAAGAGTGACTCAACTGGATCCTCCAATTCTAAGTCGTTGAGCACTATGAAAATAACAGAAACCGATTAGAAACAATGTAACTATTACAATGATCCAACCTACATCATCCTATAACAGCTACAACTCGACTGGATCCTCCAATTCCGAGTTGTTCTAACACAATATACAAGAGATGGAAAATAGGCTGACATCCATAAAGTAAGAAGTCTCAAATTCCATATACATAAACCAGGGCGACCAGTGCTTCATCAAAACTTTACAATTAGGAGCCTTGCTCAACCATCGATACCTACAAAAATGGCGAAAACGCCTACATATACTCAAAAACAACAACAACAGCAAAAACAAGACACTGCATTAAAACATTGTGTCTGCATGTCTTCTGACAGTCTGTGCATGCAGACTCTGGCCGATCGTGCACCCAAGACTTGGTGTCCCCTCGGCCAAATTTGGACGGCTATGCTTTGTCAGACGCCACCTTAATTGCGCATGGCCCCTACAAGGGAAGTAGTTGAGCCATTAAGAGCTGAGTTAGCGTGTGCAGACCTCCTCCAGCTGGTCGAGGACTCGACATGGCTTCTTTGGAAGAAATGGTACACAGGACCCTCTCAAGCAGACCGCTTGCTATACTCTTCGTACCCTATACTTAATGCATGAGGAGAGGCTTCAACCACCCCTTCTCACCTTCAATTGCTTCAAGCGGAAAATAGGCTTGAGGTCGAATCAAATGGCACCCGTAGACGCGATGATTCTTTCGTCAACTAGACTCGACGCCTTTGGCCCCCCTTTTACAAAGCTCTTTTCTTTCCCAAGTGACCACGGGCTGTGACCATGTGCTTATCCCAAGGCGCCCTCGGCGTTCGCGAATGGGAAGGATCTAATCCTTGCTTCTTGAAATCGCGATGAGTGAAACGTCGAGGCGGCTTAATCTGGCGCCATACGCCCCTCTAGATCTGACGGTCCTAAATTTACCCGACGTTGTTGTGGGCCCAGCTTTAGGCGCTATCGGCACTTCGGGGTTCGGGGTTTCGAGATGTACCACGACATAAAACCTTCACCCTTTGAACTCGCGACTGCTGAAAAGCCGACATGACCAGGTCTCGCCACGCCTCCTTTGGGATGAACGACTGCCATCCATTCCTGCATACAAAATGGGCACGATCTATTTGCGCTATTCTCGGTGCAACTCCTCTATTTGCGATTTCCCATCAATCATCGATCTATTCCCTTGGATAAATCTAGACTGTCAGCAATATAATCTTGCCCGCCTGCTTGTTTGGAAGCCTGAAATGAGATTCTTCGCGTTGCGCTTGGGCGGTTCTCATGCGACTTGCGGATTTGAATACTCTTGTGCCTCGAAAAAGAAATGTCGCTAACAGGTTCACCTCATAAACCTTCTTCCTGGAAGAAGTCCAAATCTCCCGTGACTAAGCTGTAGACCACACTGACCCCAGATGACTTCAAATTCATCGTCGTAGCTCTGAATGATGTTGCAATGGAGATAGTAGAGAAGCAAGAGACTAAACACGAGGATATGTACAATCGGATCGAGATAGAGCTCTAAGGACTGCATCGGGCACTTTACTAGAAGCAGGGAGTCTCCACTGCGCCCTTGTCAGTCAGAACACCAGAAGTAGGAGATGATCCAGCTCAACTCCACCAAATCATGAATACAGTCGAGGCTTGACTTTGAAAAGCACAAGATGAAGCAGAGCAAGCCACTCAGGATTTGATACAAGTACAGGGAGTACTTGTAGAATATCGCAGTGCTGCAGAACAAGAAAAGAGTTCTCTCCAAACAAAGTGGAATGACGAGAAATCACAGCTACAGCAAGGAAAGGAATAGTTGTTGGCAGAGCAACTGGAAGTAAAATAAGTGGTCAACAGAGCACTTCACTCTATGACAGTCATTGAGGTAAAGACCAAATAAATAATCCCACAGCATGTGGCACAACTCGTAGAAGTGATCCAGAAGCTCCAGTAATGCATTGCAGATCTAGAGCTTTGCACAGTACCTGAGACCCCACAGGATATCAGAGACCAAAGATAAATAACTACCCACAGCGCAGTCAACATACTGAAATATATTGCCTTGGATTGCAAGCAGCTGAGTAGCCGTAGCGCCTAGACATATGAGAACCTCACCGAGGACCCAGAGTTATATAAATTGGAGTCACAAATCCAAGAGGCGAAGTATGAAGCTGAAAAGCTACAGATGCAGCTGAAGGCCCTGTCACCCATAAAAAGAATGAAGAGATCTCATGAGCATCCCACGACCTAGCAGTAGATCCATACGATCCAGAGCAAAGCGATGGAAGTGATTCAACGACTTCAACCGGTGCAATATAAGGCATGTCAGTTGTTCACAGAGGTTGAAAGTTGAGGATCAGAGCTAGAACAAGTTGTGAGTGCAGAAAAACATCACCTAGAGGGACCCATCAATGACGTACTCATCCAGGAGTTTGTTGAGCAAGAGGTCGTAGCACAACAACAAGTCGAAGTATCTCGAGCCAAGCTCAAGGCATCCAAGGAAGAATTCATCATACCAAAGTGACTCGGGACGAGTCATACGTGATTGTTGGGGGCCTGTTGGCCCTTGACCAAATTTTGGGAGATACTTGGTCATGTTTGACCATTTTTGGGACTTTGACAACTTGTGGAATCTCAACCCACTTTTGGGTCCTTTTTGGGTTTTTGGGATAATGTAATGGGAATGGTATGTTGGCCCATGGGCTTTGCCCATGTTTAGGCCTATTTTGTATGTATAAATAAGTAAGTTAGGTGATGTAAGTAGTAGAGTACATCTATGTGATGGTAAATATTTCTATGTGCAAGTGATCTATGCGATTGAGTAGGCTCTGTGCATATTATTGAGTTTGCAGTGTTAAGTGTGAGTGTTTGTAAGAGATTGGGTGCTCAGATACTCATGGAAGGAGGATCCAGTGAGGTTCACAGATCTCCTGTCCTATGCGGAGTAGGGTTTTGGTGGCTTTGTGCTTGTAACCTATTTGACTAAAGACAATAAAGAAGAAGAGTTGGTGGACGTAGCCCCAGGGTGGGGGTGAACCACATAAATACTGTGTGTTATGCTTTGTGCTTCGACTTGATATGTTTATCCCTTCTTTTGCTAAGTGCTTGGACATGTTTAGATAGATATACTTATGCTTTGTTCTTATTAGACATGTATGAATTTTCTTAGTGTTGATCTACCAAATATGATCTGTTTTACTATGGCTAAATGATGAAATACCTTAGACATAAGTGAATGTTGCAATGCTATGTGCTATCTGCGAAGTAGGGTAATGGTTGAATATTGACAATCTATCAATACTAAGTGCTCTATAAACAATATAATCACAGATCTATGTCCCAGCTAAGGTTGCATACACTTGAGTCCTGCAACCACCCATGCCTCTACCTCGGGTGAGACTTCATCTGCTTCGCAGGTGTTGCCAAAAGGGTTGGTAGTTAGGGCTTTGTTGGTGCGCTCTTGTGCATTGAACCCTGGGTCTGCCCCTGTTCCAACAGAATATATTAGGCAAATGATTAACTCAGATGATATTCATTTTGTAACCTTCAATAAGAAACAATAATTGAGGATCAAAGGACAGACATGACCTTTCATCTGTAACAATCGAGTTGTAGGGGCAATGGCCGATAAACTTCTGAATGAGATGAAGTTCATCATTAGTTTTTCGTGGCACTATGATCCTTGTGGCATCATCACAAAAACCAAGCTAAAAAATAAAATCTCTCCATATGCTCATGTCCCCAAACCAGAAATTGAGAAGTTCATGAACCAGACAAAGTGGGAAATGAACACTTTGGGAGACTCATAACAACAACCTCCTTCAGCCAGTGTTTCACAAACCATTAGTCCATAGGTACCAGCAGAGAAGAGGCCCATAAAGGAAGTCTCCCCGTCAGTCACTGAAGTCTCAGCAGAGGATTTTCGGGTTTACCGGAAAAAGCCCAAGGCCAGTCATACCCCTGATAGATCTAGGGGAGAAGCGACTCAGTCTACCACAGTAGTAGAGGGAGAACATTCACTATTGTTCTAAAGTAGTCAAAAAATGATTTCTACCTCTTCATCCAAGAAGAATGTTGACACCACCTCGACCACTCAGCCATCACAAGGATCTGCGGGACTAAGTATTTTTTAAAAATACAATCTGATTAAGAAAAAGAATGAAATGTTGACCAGCAACACCTATGCCCAATTCTGTAAACAAACATCAACAACACAGCATAGACTTCTCTCCTCCTTTGATACTAAAAAAGGGAGAATTCATATGGCCTTCTTGCAGGCACAAGTTCCTCAACCAAAGGAAATTTTTTATTACAAAATGTCAACTTTCGAGTTTGATACTGCATAGGTACATCCAGTTGACCAGATGGACTTGCACAGACAAACTGAAGAAACGATTTTCTCAACATTGGAAAACACTTCCACAACTGCTGCAAAACTACATGTTTCTCTGAACAATGTTCAGACTCAACTAAAGCTGGAGAAAGTGTCATCTTTTGCGAAGGACAACAAGATCAAATATTTAGAAGAGATGGTTCTTAAAATTGGGTACGACCCCTCCAATGTGAAAGTAGTTAAAGAATTGCTAAAGAAAAAGAATGTTGGCATAGCATCCTTGAGGAAACAATTAAAATTTCCAGCTACTGAAGACTCACAGGCCAAAGAGATGGCTGAGACAAAAGGCCAAAAGGAAGAAATGTTAAAGTTAATCATGGAACAAAATGCACAGATCAAGGAAATGGAGGCAGAGATGGAAAGGTTAGTAAAGGAAAAGGAATAGACAAAGCCCATGGAAGTCATTCCACTGAGCGCAATCCCCCTCATAGGAGTTAGCACAATGACAACATTAGCAACTACCACAACATAACTTTCGTCAGCTACCCTAGTGACAGTTCTAGAAACATCTGAAACTCTAGCCAAGTCAGAACCTCCAGAAAATTAAATCTTCTTTCCAGGCCAACTACAACAATGAAAGGCACACATCAGAAAAACTTAAGCAAGAACTATAGCAGCTGTAGAAACAAACAGGTTTGGGCAAAACACTAGTAGAAGCCAAGGAGAACATTTGGATGGATATCTCAAAATCCATGGCAGAAATTTGGCCACTTGTGTAGATCATGTTTGAGCAGCATGAATTGGTGTTGAGGAGCATGCATGCCATTAACAAGACAAAGGGGGAGTTGGGAGAAAGGCCCACAGAGGCAAATGAAATCATCAGGTTTCTGAATTCGAAGACTAAGGAGGAGCTATAAAGTTTGGAAATCGAGGATAGGACAGAGACTATCCTTGAGGTTAAGAAAGTTTTGACCAAGAGAGGACTAATGTTATAATTGGAGGAAGGAGCCCAGAACAAGGATATCGGAGTTCATAGATTCTTCAACAAGATTGATGTTTTACAAAAGAAAGGTCTTCCCAGTTTACTGGTTTTAAATGACAAGCCGGTGACTTTGTCTAACTACAAGAAAAAGATCGCCATGGTGGCAAAGGATAGCTCTAAATTTTCAGGAATACAGGGTAGCATAACAGGAAATGCATTTTTAGAGACTTTGCAGTTGGACCTCAGTGTCCAACATGAAATCAAGTATATTTTCATCACCAAGCCAACTTTTGCCAAATATATAGAGATGGATGAAGTCTACATAAGGTTACTAAAAGTCACAATTCCCAGTCAAAAGAGATGGGAGGATATCTGCACTCCGATCGAGTAAGAGATGTGGTGTACAATCCAAGTCAGCATGCGGAACAGTCAAAGTCAAGTTGATGACTCGCCAACAACCTTCCCCAAAATCAGCATGGAGAATCCGACATATCATTAGCAGTTCCTATATTTTTGTATTTTGTTATCTAGTTAGTTAGATTTAGACTCCACCATGTCCTGATCATTAATGACAGTATTGTTTGTAATCTTTCTTATAAATACTTCAAACTTCGAAGTACTGAGGGTTGATCTTTACGCCCAAGAAGTTGTAAGCACTGTAATCATTTTCAAGAGGTCTACCAGTAATAAAAAGGGACAAATTCACAGGATTCCTGCGTGTTAACTGTTGGTGATGTTTATTCCTCTTCATTGAATGGTTTATCTTTCTTTGTTATCATCGTGTTTTCTACATCTAATCATTTAAAAGAAGTTAAAGTTGTAGAATTTATCTTCATATACTATGTTTCTTTCTTTTAAAGATCTAAATGTTTATCTTCTGATACTATGATAAAGAAATTCTTGAATGCTTCTTTATTATAATTGATTATCTCATATACTTATGTTATCCATCCTTTTAATTTATAAAGGATCCAACATTGGCATTATCTTGCCCTGTGAAGAAACCTTATAAAATCTGTTCTCAGATCTCAAACTTTAACACAGACCCCATAGCCCAATGGATGTGTAAGTAATATTTCAACCATTTTATAAAACAAAACAACAATCTTATTTATTTAACTAGCATAATATCTGAAACTTGAAACATATCTAAATGTTACAGAGAGATCCCTCTCTGAAACTGGAAGGACTAGATCCCAGTTTCGAAATGATTCGATAAACTTACCTCTGATAAATTTCTTCTACCCTCTAACAACCTTTGGGAATTTACAAAATGATAACAAAGTGTAAATGATATATTCCTAACCTATGTCTAAGATATTCTAAAGAACAAAGGTTATCCTAAAGAAAAAATAATGAAGTAATATATACCAGAAATAGATAAGTCTTAATATCTCTCACTACCATACACCTACACCTCGATGATATTGCAATTGGTAAATATACCAGTCACCAGTTCAAATATAAGACTCAAATAAAGAATTTATTTGAACTCAATGGGAATCCTTGATGGTATTTGATCCAAGTCAAGTCACATGTGAAAGAAAAAGAATTGTCATTTTCATCCTACTTTCTAAAATGTCAGGTGAAAGAAAAAGAATTGTCATTTTCATTTTACTTTTTAAATTTCGTTTTGAATTTAAAATAATCAAATTGGGGAATAAGGGGGAATATACCAATATGACCCATATCATAACATTTTTAAATCATAAAACCCACATAATTGGGGAATAAGAGAGAATATACCAATATGACTGATATCATAACATTTTGAAATCATAAAACCCACATAATATTAAAACTAAAATGAGAGAGTAGAGATAATTACACTCAAATAATAACAGAGATTTGTCTTAACATAGACAGACTAACTTGATCACACAATCACTTGATTGAGTGAATATCTCAACCTCACACTAATCTATGACACTTCTAGTTGGAGAGAATCTCTCTCACAACCATTCATCTAACAATCTCCTAAAATGTAGGATCAAACCACTCTCGTAGAGATTGAATCTATTTCTCAATACATTAACAATTATATTAGATAAGCAGGAATTATATATTCCAACACAAGGCATACATTAGCAATCATATTAGATAAGCAAGAATTATGTATTCCAACACAAGGCATACATTAGCAATCATATTAGATAAGCAAGAATTATGTATTCCAACACAAGGCATGAAAGCCAAAATTCAATATTCTTAACATAACCCTAGAACTTTGTGTAATCATCATACCCTAGGATTGAGGAAATAATGAAAACCATTTGTTAATCTTCTAAGGTAAGAAAGGTCAACTCCATAGACAAAAAGTTAGGAAGGGTGACCAAGAATTAACCATTTCAAAGATAGAAGTGGTCAATTAGTTTCTTCTAAAACACCAAATTGATGTATGAAATCCATTGTCTATAAGACAATAGACCCATTAATTTAACTACTAAAATCTAAAAATAAAAAATAAAATATATGCATAGCCTACCCCTCTCGATTTAAACATGTAATATCCAAATAAAAAATAACCAACAAGAAAAAGCTCAAACATTCAACTGAAATGACATGGAACAGTCAACTGAAAATACATGGGAATGATCTCGTCTAATTTGAACTGTCATAATTTCGAAGGTAAGAAACATCTTTACCTTCCGCGGATATCTCACTTTAAAATGCGCCTTTATTGTCCAATCAGGCAATTAGTGATCCCCTGATATTTCAATCCAAAATGATTTTGAACCATTCAATTATCATATCTTCAGTCAGTGATTAAGATGTTAACTATCCATCAATCCATCAAATCTGAGCATATTATACGATCTGCGCCCTTGAATTTCCTGCAAAAAAATATCAGGATGATTATGTCGGCTCTTTAACATGATAAAAATTAATTTTAATATGAAATTAATTATACTTATAAATCAACGCAATTATTTAAAACAAGTGTAAAATGAGAAATTATGCTAATCAAATCTGGTCTACAACATCTGGCTCCATCTGGGTATCTTTACTCGTAAGAGTGACGAAGAACACAAACTGTTCATTGCTTACGGAGCCATTACATCATTTTCATTATATGATACATATATTGATAAATGTGAACTGACCCCTCAATCTATTTCTTCTTTTGGAAGATCCCCTAAGTATGTCATGTGGCATTATCACGCTTTCATCCATCAATCAATTCTTCATAAATGACAGGAAATCAAGGAGTATGATAAATTGCAGCAATTGGCTACTCACCATTATACTCTCCAGGCGTGGTTTTCATTATATTTCTTAATTAATTAGAAGCTGTCGGTAGTTCGCCTTCAAAGTTGCTAAAAGAATTTGACCATTATGAAAGCCGAAGCTACGAGATTTAAAGCTGCCAATAACAAGAAGCGTGAACGTACATGAATCAAGGGAAAGTGCAAAATCACTGCTACTCCCAGGAAAAGGATTACTCCAAAAAGAATTAGCATTCTGTATCAAATGTTGGCTGTAGTTTTTACAAATCAGATTTCAATCGACATGAAATAGAAGGGATACTTCATCAATTGGCCGACAATGTATAAATTTGACGGCAGTTTCTATAAGCAAATTTTTTGTGACAGGTTTCTTTTAAAAGTGCCCTTCACATGAAATTTTATATTTTAAAACTACACTTCGCATGGCATTTTATATTTATGTTTGTCTGTCATTTAAATACTACCTCGTTGATCTAATTTGGTATAGAGAGCGGTCTTATTTGAACCCATTGTTGAGAAAATAAAAGTCAATTCTACTGTACCAAATTATTGGAGCTTGCTTCAAGTCATACAATTATTGGAGCTTGCTTCAAGTCATACAAGGCTTTCTTCAGCCTGTACACTTTTTAGTCTTGGTCTTTTATTTCAAATCTTGGTGGATAATCTACATACACGTCTTCTTATAAATTTACATTAAAAAATGTTAACTTCACATCCATCTGGTAAATTGGCCATTTGTTATGGGCTGCAATGGCTATCACATCTCTAATAGTATCCAACCTTGCTACTGGAGCAAAGGTTTTACCATAGTCAATACCAGGTTGTTGAGTAAATACTTTGGCAACTAGCCTTGCCTTATATTTCTCTACCTTGCCTTTCTCATTCAATTTTTTCTTGTAAACCCACTTAACACCAATGCTCGTTTTATCTATTGGGAGATCAACAAAATCACATGTCTCATTCCTTTCAACAGCTTCAATCTCTTAATTCATGGCCTGTACCCAATGTTCTTCTTTCATTGCCTCTTCAAAATAAGTAGGTTGATAGGACAATAAGGAAAAGTGAGCTTGTTGATCCATGTCATCCAATTGGCCATGGATTTCCCTCAAGCTCCTTGTTTTCTAATTTCTCATAGAACCTACTAACTCACTGTTAGAAGAAGAACTATTTTCAATTTGTTCTTCTTGTCTTTGCACCTGTAACCTTGGAAATCTTGGTGTAGTTACTTTTTGTCCTAAGCTTTACACCTATTCATCTATTTGGAGTAATGGATTTTGGTTTTCCATTGCTTCATTTTCTTGGTCACTCCAAGAATTTAACATCTCTTCTCACCACAAATTTCTTGGTGACTGGATTGTATAGTCTATAGGAATTGGACTATTCACTGTATCCAATGAAAATACATTTTTCATTCCTTCTATCAAATTTCCTTCTTATCTCTTCTGGGACATGTGCATAGGCTATACAACAAAAAAATTTGAAGTGAGAGACACTTGACTTTGTGCCACTCCATGCTTCTTGAGGAACCTTATCTTTTAGAATTTTTGTTGAAAATTTGTTCAGTATGCAGACTGAACAAGCCACGGATTCAACCCAAAAATCATCTGATAGATTCTTATCTTTGATCATCCTCCTTGCCATGTTCATGATAGTCTGATTCTTTCTTTCAGCCACTCTATTTTGCTGCAGACTATATCTAGTGGTGAACTACCTTTTAATTCTCTATTATCTACAAAAACTTACAAACTCCTTTGAGTCATACTCTCCTCCTCCATCTGACCTGAGTACTTTGACATATGTGTCACTCTGTTTTTATGCTACAACTTTAAATTCTTTGAACTTTGTAAATGTATCAGATTTGTTTAGAGTAAATATACCCAAACTTTTTTGCTAAAATCATCAATGAATGTTGGAAAATAAAAACTTCCACCGATGGAATGAGTTTGTGTGGGTCTACATAGATCTGTGTGAACTAGTCCTAGATGTTCTTTGGCTCTATAGGAAGCTGGAAAACTATCTCTTTGATGTTTTCCAAGAATGCAAATTTCACAAGGGTTGTTCATTCAATATAGGAAGTCCCTTAACCATTGATTTTTTTTGCAAGAGACTAAGACTCCTAAAAGGTAGGTGACCATACCTAAGATGCAACAACCAAGTCTCATTTGTGCTTGAGACATTTTGTGCATATTACTGTGACATGTTTACACTTCTCAGATTCAATGGGAACATTCTATTCTTTGTCATTTGAATCTTTGCAACAAGTCTTCCATTAGGTGGCTTATTTAAGGTATTCTTGGTCATTTGAATCTTTACAACAAGTCTTCTACTAGGTGGCCTATTTAAGATAATCCAGGTAGATGCCTTGAATCTAACATCATAACCATTTTGAATCAATTGTCATATACTTATTAGATTATGTCTAAGAATGAGTACATAGAAGACATCAAGAATGTCTTTCTTCTCATTTTACTTGGTTAATAATGACACAACACATTTTCCTAAGGCCTTGACATGATAATCATATCCCAAAGTAATTTCATATTGAAAAGAACTATCAATTCTAGAAAAAATCTTTTTGTTACCTATCATGTGATTGTTGCAGCCACTCTCTAGCAACTAAAGATCCTTGTTGTGATCTTCTTTAGTGATTTGACATGAAAGGAACATTGTTTCATATGTCCCCTCTTCAGTGTTGGAGATATTATCTTTTCACTTGTTCAAATATGATTGTTTCTTTCTGCATTCACTTTCATAGTGACCATATTTTCCACAGTAGTAACATTGGACTTTAGATTTGTCTATCCATATTCTACCTCTCCCCCTCTAATTCTGAAAGTATTTAGGTTGATTTGATTGTTCTGATTTTTTTGGCATTGTTCTTCCTTTTGCTTAATGATTGTCTATGCCTCTACATCTACCAATGAATGCTTGAGTCTTGAAGGCATGTTTCAAGTATTCCTCTTCCATTTTGATTCTTAATTCATGGGACAAAAGAGAACCCATCAATTCTTCGACTGTAAGTTTAAAGAGATCTTTGGACTCTTCTATGGAAATGCCAACCATTTTGAATTTCTTAGGTAGACTTTTGAAAACCTTTTCATTAATCTTCTGAGTTTCAATCTTCTCTCCATGCATCCTGATTTGATTTACAACTCCCATCACTCTGGTCATGAACTGGTCAATGTTCTCTACCTCCTTCATCTCAAGATTTCAAATTCTCTCCTTAGGGTTTGAAGCTTCACAGTATTCACTTTGTCATTACCGCCATATGTTAATTCCAGGATATCTTAGGCTTGCTTTGCACTGGAGGCTCTTGTTATCTTGAGGAAAATCTAGTCATCCACTGAACTCTGGATCCAAAACTTGGCCTTGTTCTCCTTTTTCCTCAATTCTGCAAGTTGATTTATTTGGCCATTAGTCATGGCCTGCAAAGTTGCTTGATCGGGCTCTAAGAATCCATTCTCCACTGATTCCCAACATTCTTGGACTTCTAGGAAGGTTTTCATCCTTAGAGACGAGGTAGTTCTTTCCAACAAGAACAAGTCCCTGTGTTTTCCCTAAATTACTTGTTGAAGCCATTAAAAATGAATGTCTGAAAATGATTGAAGGTTATTTCCTTATTTCTCCACTTTGTACTTTTGTCCTTTTCTTTTAATCCTCAATCACCCTTTTTTTTTATCTCATTTAACTTTCATTCATACCCTAACTTTATACTTTTAGTATAGAAAAAATTTAATTAACAAATTTGTACAAATTCCTTGAAGGGAGGGGCTAGGGTTTGTTCCTTGACTTACTAAAACTTGGCTTTGGTTCTTTCACTTTTTCTAAAGATTTCTGCTCAGGGTCCTAGTATCTTTGTCTTCCATGATCTATGTGGATCAGTAATCTATTTGCTTTCCACTGTGTGAAAAGTCTTATAAACCTACTTTGATAACATATTAATTTGATAAATAAAAACATAGAAAACATCATGAGGTGATTTTCTACAATAAAGATTTAGCAATCCTAGAAGTTTGATAGAAAAATTACAAAATCAATTAATTACGCAACTAACTAATCTATACATACTCAATCAACAGAAGAGATCATATTCTTTAACATATTATGCTACTTCGATGACATCTGTAAATGTAGCGGACAACTCGTCTCTTCATAATAATTTCGAAGAGAAGTTCTGACAAGATCGAGCGAGTTCTTCCCTAAAGAAAGCACGGAACATGGCAGGTTGGGCCTTCGGGGATAGCAAGTTGATAACAGGCTCGGTTCAGAAGCATACAGGGAGCAACATGGTTGTTGTTATAATATTCATTAGAGAAATCATGGAGCATGGTGGGTTAGACCTTGGGGGATAACAAGTTGACAACAGCCTCGGCTCGGAAGCATACAGGGAGCAATATGGCTATTGTTATAATATTCATTGCCATATGTCTGTGGTGACCTGTAGTTACTGACACGATGCATTAATGTAATGAAAAAGCATATCTCTTGTGTCTATATATTGAATAATTTGAATGAAGAAGCATATGACCTTTTTTTTTTTGGGTGTAAAAGTTTTAAGTTTTTAATTTTTTTTATATTGAATAATTTGAATGAAAAAGCATATACGTAGTGTAAAAGTTTTTATTTTTTTTTAATTTCTTGTTTTATATTTTTTAAGTGGTTTTATTTAAAAGTGATAAATTTAGAAAAATAATTAAAATGGCATAAATTTTAGTGTTTAAGATTATAAGTGTTTTGAGATTTTTGAGACAATTAAATTAATTTATGTATTAAAAACACAATTTGAATATTGAATAGAGAAAAATCTAAATCTGAAACAGGAACAACTTTCAGGCGCATAACCAAACCCAAATGAGGCCAGACTAAACGTAAAAGTAACTCGCCTCTCTCATTCTTAGTAGCCAGCTTTTTGTTTTTCTTGTAACAAGAACTGACCTTCTTTCTTGTATTAGGCTCTGACACGTATGTAAGAAGCTATCATAGTTAGTACATGTTTATACATTAGTTGAATATTTTTTGTAGGCTTTCAAGTACAACGGAGATCTATTATCAAAAACACATGAATTCTAAATTTATAAGTACATGTAGATGAGAATGGCACTTGGTCTTGCACTGTCCTATTTTTCATGCTTACCATTCATTGAATAGGAAGATTATGATGCATGAAGCGGTGTATGTATGTCCATGCTTTCGACAGAAATGTGTACTAAATAATAAACAAAACAAACCCAAGACAAGTATATATTCATTCATGTGCAAAAGCTTAATTCACATGAAATACGCTTATGGTCTGAACCCATGGAATTGAATTGAGCTTGACAATAGTTTAAAAGCGCTTGGTTGTAACTTCTTACTTTGGCCTTTGGCCTATGGCCTACGTGTTAGGTTAGTATACGTGTTGGTTAGTATAAGTTAAATGTGTAATTTTTTTGGATGTTGGATGTTGGAGTATATATATATTTTGGATCTATCTATTGATGTATAAGTTTACTTAGGATAGGTAGGACATCTCATCTTTTTTGATTGTTTGTGGACAATCACAATGTGCTTCAATGAGTGAGTTATCCATCTACCTTCATCAATATTGTCTCCTCTCAGCCTATTATAAATAGAGGAGTTCTTCAATGTAATCAAGAAAGCAAATCAATTAGATTAGTCTCTTTTTTTGTAGAAGGTTGTTGGTATTTGCAGTTGTTTCTTTGAGCCTGTGATATTGTCTTTTCTCAATATCTACATGGTATTAGAGCTAAACTGCAAACCACTTCTCATTTTTTTGAGAGAGTTGCACGTTGTCTAATCATTGTTATTAGTAAGTCATCTATGGTTTTCTCGTTGCCCTTTGTATGAGAGATTAATGCTCGTCATTCTCCTTTTTCTCCACTGCTTCCAAGCCCTTGGTAGCCACCAGGATCGATTGAATTCAACATATGTGTTGATGAGCGTATCTCTCTCTCCATGTTTTTTATTGCTACTTTTGCACACAGCCACAGGTTATCGCTGGGGTTGAAGATGTTTTTCCCATCTGGATCATGCAGATCCACAACTGGGTGTCACATTTCGGTCTAAAATTCTATGTGGACTTTGATACCCACCTTGTGTTCTTCATCATTTTTTGATCATTTTGTGTATTTTATGGGCCCCTGGCCTCTTGTGCTACAAATCGATCTATGCTTAGATCTTGATGTAGATATGCAAATTTGTGGTCTCTATCCACAGTAAGATCTCCCTCTTTGTGTGAGCTCTTTCTATAGTTGGTCTAATATATCTAGACGGGATGTAAAATGATTTATTCTCCCATCAATAAATATTTTGGAAGGAAGTAGAATTCTATTGCAGTCCTTTTATGATCTTCATTCCCCATGGTTGCTTGGAGAAACTAGCTTCTATCAAAGGAACACATGGTTAATTTGCAAGCATTCGAAGGGAGAGATATATTAAAGATCACTTGCCTAACGCCCAACAAAATTTCCATGCCCTTCCCTGAGTCGTTATAGGGTGTGAGGGAAATCTTGTTGTGGGGTGTGTTGGTGTCGTTTTCCAGCATCCACCTGGTTGTTGTCTATTGATTTTTCAAGTTCATCCATCACACAAGAGGGATTCTACAGGTGCTAGGCGTTGAATTCAAAGATATCACACTAGCATGCCCAACTCATCCGACAAAGATCAAATTCGTCCAATAAAGGTCCATCTCATCTGGTCGATCTAGTGGGCGGTCGATCTAGTGGGCACTATCCACAAATTTCGAGAGGAAATCAAAGGAGTGAAAAAGGGCCCAGCTTGTCCAGCTCATCCAATAGGCCTCTATGCTCAATTGCCTCAAGAAATTGGAAGGAAATATCAAAATATGGGGCGTTAAAGATATAAAATATCAACCCTCCGGGCATTGACCATCACTGGACTTCAACATCAAGGTTTTATTTTAATCCGATTTTTCTTTGAAATTGATTTTAGCATTTAAAAATCATTGGCTCAATGCTTTCACTCCAAATCCAGTGCTCGATTTTTCCCTTGTTTGTCAGCTGAAAAGATTGCAGTATCTTCCTTGTTTATAGTTGAAGAGATAACAGTATATGTGCCTAAGGATTTTTTGTTTTGAACCTAGAAACATTTAAATATCATTGCCTCTATCCAAGTAACATTATGTGTGGAATATAAATAAGTTGTTGTAAATATTTTTTAGAGCTTGTTGGCACAGGGCCAGACCCAGGGTTCAACGCTTCAACAACACACCAAAAAAACCCTAACTACCGGCCCTTTCGGCAACACCTGCAAAGCAGGTGAAGTCTCACTCGAGGTAGAAGCAGGGGGGGTTACATGATTCAGGTGTCTATAACCAAGATGGGACACAGATATGTGATAATAACACTTCACAGAGTATTCTAGCAACATTTAGAAGGTGATATTCATTAATTCATTAGCTTCATTAACATCATAGAACAAACCCTAAGATAAATCGACGTAGTAACACTAAATATTAAGCACTTCAATCATTTAGCACATAGCACTAAGTTAGATCTGACATTCATTCATTCTTAACACAACTAAGCACCAAGCATCAACATATATATCTAACATACATAATAAGAAAAGCACTGAGCATATTTAATAACATAACCAACAAAGCACAAAGCAAATCAGAAACACAAGATATACGTGGTTCACCCTAGTGTGGAGCTACATCCACCAACTGCTTCATCTTATTTATTATTCTTCAATCTCTTACATTCATTCGCTCCTGTGCACTAAGCCACAGATCCAAGCTTCACAGAGGACAGGAGACCCGCGCACTGAGCACCAGATCCTCCTTCCCAAAATTAGGTCAAGGCACAGAGCCAACTCCTTTATCACACATTGTTCCTGAGACCTATTCATTCTTTCAACTACGGTGAGAAGCTTCATCTGCGTTTGCATGGAGGAGGCATGTTGTTGTGCCTCCTATAACTGTGCTTCAAATTTCCTTAGCTCTGGATCTTCTGCGAGGCATTCATAAGTTTGCGCACTTCTATTTCTCATCTGTTTGCATTCTGATGCGAAGGCTCTTATTATTGCAACTGCATTCTTAGTGGCTTCCTCCCTCTGATCGTGCACTTCTTGTGTGGTGCTTGATACTGCTTGGATCTCCAACTCCGTTATCCTCGCTTGAAGTTGTTGGATGGTCTTAGAGAGCTTTGCCACTTGAATCTCAACTGACTCATGTTCCTCCTGTGCCAAGATTAGCATAGAGCGACATGCTTTATTCACCGCTTCTTTGATTGTAGTTTGCTCTGTGAGTAGTTGGTCCTTTTCTCTTTGTAGCTTCGCTTTGTCCTCCTGGAGGATCGCCCGAAACTCTTCTTTCTCATTTTCATAGGCGGTTACACACTACCACGCGACGCATAACTGTTCTAAGACTTCATTCTTCTTTTTCTTCAGAGATTTTGTGGTCTTCTCCTTTTATTCCTGGATTTTTTTAAGTCGAGTCTCGATCACATCTGCAAGTCTCCTTAATTGGGCTAGTTCATCCCCCAATTCTGCAGTCTCTGACGAGGAAGGCGTAGTAGGTACTGCACGGATCAATTGAATAACTTGTTGTATTTCCTTCAGTTCCTTCTCAACCCTTCCATACAACTCATCCTGCTTCGCTCCATATCTTTGCAAGAGATCTTTGGAAGCATCCTCCATCACTCCACAGACCAAGATGATGTCGTCTTTCGTGAGTGTGTCCTATAGTTGGGGCTTACTGGTGTGCGTCTTCTTTCTTGCCGAAGGTTGAATCTGCGAGGAAACCTTCCTCTTATGCAGTGTTACTATTTAAGTAGGGGGATATTGTAGCGGTGTATCTTCGCCTTCTACTTGCTTTTCTCCTTCATCCCCTCCTCCTTGTCCATTTTCTTCGTCTCCTTCTCCTAGCAAGCCAAATCCATTTTCTTCAAAGGCGTTATCCTCCTCATTAGTCTCTATATTTTGGAATTCCTCCTCCTCCTTCTTCTTCTTCTTTGTCCCATTGGACTGTCTGACATACTCGAACCGGGTGACCAAGGGGCTTCTTATAATGTTAGTGTTGGAGAGTTCTGCATCAGCGAAAGGTGTTTGAAATTCCTTTGGCCACTCCTTTGTGATCTGCTCCATGTCTTCATCTGCCATCTTGTAATATCATTGTAACACTTCCTTTCTCTCATCTCTGTGCACAATGATATAGATAAAATGTGGATCTGCATGGAACTTGGTTATCGGTTTGTAATGGTGTTGGGTGCGTGGTGTCATGCGCGGGAATGACTCAATGGAAACCTTCAGTTACTAATAATATGCAAGGAATATAGCATTGGACTGCCATTGCTTCAAAATTTCATTTATGTACCACAAGGTGAAGAACCTAGCAGCCAACGGCTTTGATGGTCCAATCTATGGGAATGTGGCTCCTTCAGGCATTTTCCAAGTGACAAATGCGATCAACATGATTAACCAGTTGAAGTGGAATTTGTATCCATGATCCTGAGCTTTGCGGCAGTATTTCTTGAGTCCATTGACGAGGTAGCTTGCCCAATTCATCTGCATGCCCTCCACACATTTTCCTGCGAGGTCCACCACGAACACGGTGACCTGTGTGGGGCATTTCTTTCTGACAAGATTTCCAGCTATGAGTTGGAAAGCGAGGTGCACTGTGCCATCCTGGATAGAGGCTACCTTGTATCCTCTCTTTCCCTTTTCAACTTCGCCATAAGCCTCCTTGATGCGTTGTGCCAGGGAGCGGTCTGAGGCTTTCCCTGGGTAAAACTATTGAGGGTCAGATCCCTGCATGCTTAATCCTGTAATCAAGTGGATCAACGTTGGATCCACAATAATCCGTTGGTCGATCCACATGTATATGACATGGTATCACAACAAGAGGAGTTTAACATAATCATTAACCTCCTGGTGATGACAAAAATGGGGAATCTTCATCACATTTAGTATAGTGGACTGTGCCAACTCCTTAATCCATGGTTGGGAGACCAGGTGAGGCTTCTTCCCAGTTGTCTTTGTCAAATATCGGTGGGGTGCGAGCATAGTGTAGTTCTTTCTGTATCCAATGTTGTAGTCGTTATTCTTCAGTAGTGGGAGTTGTCCCAACTGACTCCCAACTACGCGTATTCCTTTCGAGATATACACGATGATCAGAGTGTACTCAAAGTCCCGTGGGATGTTGTCGTGGTTAACCGTGCCAGCCAAATGCAGGATATAATATGGTAAGATCGACGTGATCTACTTAGCATTAGCCAGATTGTCGCGATGCTTACTTTGTTGCTCATTCGTGGGGTTGACATGGCTAGAAATATGTCCAGTCGAAGGGGAAGCCTCTAGTCCCTTGGTCAATGATGCCTGGACACCTTCAGAAAACTGTCTTTCGGCCATTATCTTCGTGAGGATCTCCTCTACAGAATTCTCTAATGCACTAGGTTCGCCCGATATTCTCACTTTTAAAAAGATAGGTCGGGGTAAACAAATGGGTGGCGAGGTCTAGATTCATATAACACAACTCAATACACAATCAATTCTTTTCTTGGCTCATTTAATCACGGGTGGAAAAAATTGGTCCCAACGCACCGTCCGACGGGTTAAATAAGTGAGTGTCGTAACAAATTCTTCCAACAGGCAGGCATGCTTCCATCAATGTGAATCTGTCCATTATGGTGCAGTCTCAACGTCCCAAACACGGTCCATTCACCCATAAATGTGTTTCCTAGCCATTCTGGAGTGTCGTTCTAACGGTCGGGGTGCCTCCAACGGTCATATAACTTCGCCAGGGTGAAGTCCCATTCTACACGGTCTTGCTGTTCCAACGAGGTTCAAATCCTGCAAACCTGCCTCCTGCGAAGTCTTTCATTTGTTCTCTGTAACATCCTGTAGCTTTTCCAACTTGGATTGATTCTTACTGATCTTCCTTTCCTTCTTTCCTGTGATCCGAGTCTTTTTAGCTGCTTCTAGATTCCTCTTTTCATTCTTATTCTTATCTTCTCCTAGCATAGTGACTTCACACTGTTTATTTGCTCTCAAAGGGCGTGAAGTTAATATCCCTTCTCTTATTAATTCCAGGGTGGGTATTCTTCTTTCTTGCATGGATAGGTCCTTTAAACCTTCTTGCGTTCTTTCGACCTCGACAGCTAATTCTCTTGCCTTCTATTGCTTCAACTTATCTTCTCGTTCTTCTATTAGTCGGTCTATTCTTATAGTTATGAAATCCCTTAGTTCTTATTTTTTCTTTTCTGTAGCTTCTTCCTCTACTTTCCTTCTGATCTGATCTTTCTCAATCCAAGTATTTCCTAACAAAAGTGGGAACGAGGCATTGTTCTCAACAAACTTAATGACTTCAAATTCCTCTTCAGTCGATGTTACATGGATGATAACAGGTAAATTAGTAACTCTTCCAAATAGGGTTATCATATTTCCCTTAAACAATCCTATCCTTCCTAGTGACGGTACCATAGTAGACTTTCCCAAAATTTCCTAAGTGTCTTATGTCATAATATTCACTTGTGTTTCTTCATCCAAGGCACAGTCTATGTTGAAGTCCTCTATTCTTGTACTTATGCATTGTTTTACTTTCAAGATCTCTGGTAAACTGACATCTTTATGAATATCCATCATTTCTTTCAACTGCACTAATGTAGTATGAACTTCCTTTGATCTATTCTCTTTATGGCTTCCTAACATGCTCTTAGTCTCTTGACTTTATTTTTCTTGTCTCATGTTCATTTGTTCAACTTTAGCAATCATTCTTGGAGAATCCTCAACTTCATGACCAACAATTTTACAACAAAGACAAATAGGACCTGTACTAGGGCATTCCTTAGCAAGATGTCCCGATCTTCTGTAGTTATAACACAAAGTTAGTGATCCGGATTTTTTTCGGCACGAAATGAGAGAAGAGATATAATAAAGAAATGCACAGAGATATTGCAGATATTCAATAATATAATAGAAATGTATCATAGATGTAAACATAAACACAGATATACAATAATAGACGATTTCTATTAATGAAATAAATATACAGAGACTGTAAAAAATACAGAGTAAAAGACTCGCTAGAATGGTGGCAGCTTATCTCGGAGAAGAGATGTGACGGTTACTCACATTCGCAAGAAAATGGTTACAATGAGGCTCTGAAGGCCTTTTTACAATAAATAGGAATGCCAAAAACCCTAGACATCCAAAAACCTAACCCTAGGAGATGAAGTGCCAAAAGTCACGTGGGCCCCGTTTGGGTAAGTGAGTACATCAACTTCCCGGGATTGTAACTTTTGCATACGATCTCCATTTTAGGCGTGTGATAGCTCGTTGGAAAGGTATTATAAAGGAGATTCATTTTTGGGTCTCAATAATGACTTAAACTATAATTGAGAACCTTATTCTCGAAAAACCTTCATTTGGGCCCTCAAAATGGCCCCGAAAGTTAAAAATTACTAAAAATAGTAAATTACCAAAATTGCCAGAAAACTGTTTTGAGCTAGTCGGAAAAGGTGGGTGGTCACTGATATCCACCTGGATCAATCCTCCCTCCTTAGGAATCAATGGTCTCCATTTCATTGATTTCCCGGGGGAGACGGAAAAGCATTTGCTGAATCTTCATCTTGGTGAGCTGCTTGCCTCGTTGGAGACGCTGCGCTGCTCAGTTTGTGGAAGTTTGTCACAAACCTATTGAGGTTGAGGCCATTAAACAAGTTGGACTACATGAGAGGACGATGTGCAGAAGGAATCTTTGCGCTTTTCTACAACCTTGTCGACTTGCTTTTGTTTGATAGAAGGTGCTTGGGGCAAGGTTGTAGTGGTTGTAGTGTCCTTCTATTCTCTTTTTGAAAAAATTGTGAAGAAGCTAAATTTTGCAGTATGAGATACTACCTTGCAGCACTTTTTATGTGGAACAATAGTTGGAACTACCTCTGGTATTCTATAGAGATGCCCCCCCAGAGAAACAATGACACTGCGGGGTCGAGACTCATAAACAACATGGCGCTTTCACATATATGGTTGGCCCAAGAGAACATCACAGACATCCAGTGGGGAAACATCATATAATACCTCATACTTGAAGGGTTGGATGCCATATAACAATTGACATTGTTGGCTGACATAGAGATCTCGTCCTTGGCAAAGCCACCCGATGTTGTATGGTTGCGGGTGTGGTGTTGTCGACAATCCCAACTGTTTGATGACCTCTGCTGAGATGAGGTTCTTCTGGCTTCCGCTATCAACAATAAAATGCAGTGGGGTCTCCTTCACCCACATCGGTGAATGGAAAAGGCGCTCCCTCTCTTCAGGATACATTGGTTCTTCTGGTTGAATTGTTGCAATCACAAAAATAGCAGTGGGGTCCGCGTCAATGATCTGTCCTTTACCATTATTTTTAGAATCAGATTCTGAATCAGGGTTCGACTCTTTGTCTTTGATCTCAGCCACCGATGACTTTTTTGAGGAACATTCATTGGTGTTGTGCCAGGGGCTTTTGTGGAACTCGCACCATTTTCCAGTGTCCTTCTTTGTCTTCCCGTGACCCTTCTTTTCCTGTGTCTTGGACTAGTTTTCGGGAGACTATTTGTTAGGGTATTCTTTGTCATACTTTTGTTGTTGCGGATTTGCAGACCCGAACTCCCATTTGTTCTGGTGCTTAAATTTCTGCTTAATTTTAACAACATATCGATAAGCAACACTGAGTGATGAGATGTCTAGAAAATTCATTTCAGTTTGGATGTATCTGTGTAGAGCCCCACAGTATTTCAGAACCAAATGTCACTCAGAGTCTTTGATACCCAACTTGGTGCACAATGTATGGAAGGTATAGTGAACTTTGGAACTGCTTAGCCCCTCTGTTTCCTCAATGTGGTCCATCTCATGTACTGGCCCTCATAGTTGCCAACAGGGTAATACTGTTCCTTTACCGCATCCACAAAAAAATCCCAAGTGGGATCGGCCCCATATATTCCAGACTCCTCTATGGAACTTTGCTCCCAATAAGTTTACCACAAATGTTTGACATGAGGGAGAGCTTTAAGGAGTGCGAAGGTGATCTTTTCTTTGTCGAAAAAATTGTGAACAGAGAAATAACCTTCCAGTAGAGCTAACTATTTTTCTAGGGCTTCTGCATCTATTTATCCTTCAAATACAGGAATATCAAAATTAACTTGTAACTTGAAAGGTGAGGTGCCTCTAAAGTGGCCGCTTGATGAAGATGTGCCTGATGATATCAACAGGTGTTTAAGGATGTGGGAAAACTTCTCCATCATTTCATTGCTCTATCGCGTGAGAACTTGCTCAAGCAACAGATTGATAAGATCGTCTGCTCCATCATTTTTCTTTTCTTCTACCATTGAGGGTATATTGGGTGTGCGAGAGTGATTGTATTTAAGAGAGACAAGCTCGAGACCCAACTTGCTATACTCGGACCTCGTTGGGGACATGCATTGAAAAAAACGATCAAGAGAAGCCTTCTCTGATACCACTGATCCAGATTATTTTCGGCACGAAATGAGAGTGGAGATATAATAAAAAAAATGCACAAATATATTGCAGATATTCAATAATATAACAGAAATGTATTAGAGATGCAACCATAAACATAGATATACAGTAATACACAATTTCTATTAATGAAATAAATGTACAGAGACTGTAAAAAATACAGAGTGAAAGACTCGCTAGAATGGTGGCAACTTATCTATGAGAAGAGATGTGACGACTACTCGCATTCGAAAGAAGATGGTTACAATGAGGCTCTGAAGGCCTTTTTACAATAAACAGGAATGCTAAAAACCCTAGACATCCAAAAACCTAACCCTATGAGATGAAGCGCCAAAAGTCATGTGGGCCCCGTTTGGGTAAGTGAGTACATCAACTTCTCGGGGTCGTAACTTTTGCATACGATCTCTGTTTTAGGCGTGTGATAGCTAGTTGGAAAGGTATTGTCAAGGAGATTCATTTTGGGGGCTCAATCATGCATTTAGTTATCATTGAGAACATATATCTCGAAAAACCTTCATTTGGGCCCTCAAAATGGCCCCGTAAGTTAAAAACTGCTAAAAATAGTAAATTGCCAAAATTACCAGAAAACTGTTTTGAGCCAGGCAAAAAAGGTGGGTGGCCACTGATATCCACCTAGATTAGTTAGTCCTCTTTTTCTCTTATATGTTACGCAACCTCTTCTATACTGCCCACTAGGATCACAATGCTGGACCTGCAATCTGCAAAAATACTTTCTAGGTTCTTGCATCCACTTATTAGTCCAAAAATTCTTTCTATGCATAGGAATAACATATCTTTATTCATTTCTATTAGCTCTAATTAAATCAATTATTTATTCCAACTGCTCCCTAGTTTTCAGAATAGGATAGAATCTATTAAACATACCTAAATTCATGCTTTCTAAACAAAAAGTTTCACTTATCTTATTCTTATCAAAGAATAGAGCTTTACCACTTTTAAGATCTTACCTCTTTTCTTCAGATCAGGTATCTTTCTTGGCACAGAGCTTCGCAAGTCAAGTAGAATACTGTGCACTACAAAAACATATCTACGCACAGAGCTTCTCTTTTCTTTACTTAAGTTCCCAAGAATCACAGTTTCAGGTCCCGGCAACAGAACCATTTGTTGGCATAGGGGAAGACCCAGGGTTCAATGCTTCAACAACGCACCAACAAAACCCTAAATACTAGCCCTTTTGGAAACACCTACAAAGAAGGTGAAATCTCACTCGAGGTAGAAGCAGGGGGGTTACAGGACTCATGTGTCTGTAACCAAGCTGGGACACAGATCTGTGATAATAAAACTTCACAGAGTATTCTAGAAACACTTAGAAGGTGATATTCATTAATTCATTATCTTCATTAGCATCACAAAACAAACCCTAAGATATATCGGCGTAGTAACACTAAAGATTAAACACTTCAATCATTTAGCACATAGCACTTAGTTAGATCTAACATTAATTCATTCTTAACACAACTAAGCACCAAGCATCAATAGATCTATCTAACATACATAATAAGAAAAGAACTGAGCGTATTTATAACATAACCAACAAAGAACAAAGTAAATCAGAGACACAATATATACGTGGTTCACCCCAGTGTGGAGCTATGCCCACCAACTTCTTTGTCTTCTTTATTATTATTCAATCTCTTACATTCATTCGCTCTTGTGCACTAATTCATAGATCCAAGCTTCACAGAGGATAGGAGACCTGCGCACTAAGCACCAGATCCTCCTTCCCAAAATTAGGTCAAGGCACAGAGCCAACTCCTTTACCGAGCACAGAGCCTTACATACACATTTTGTTGCACAAAGCAACTCAGAACTACTTGCATTTAGCCACTTATACTTCGCTCTCTATTTCTTTTTTCCCACCATTCTCTTTTCTACTTTACATTCCTACTTATTTATACTTTTGCATCAGGCCTAATCATGGGTAAACCCATGGACCGACATCCCATAACCCATTAAAAAAACCCTAAGGAACTCCTTGTTGGGTCCACATAACTCGCAAAACAAGTGAGATCCACGATCTCAGCTCTGCCTGGGTGCTCCATCTTCGACCAACCTGTTGAAGTGCAAAAAAGTGGTCAAACATGACCAAGGTTTCCTCAAAACTTGGTCGAGGACCAATAGAGTTGTTTGTTTAGAGCCTAGGTTTCCATTTCCTTTTGAGATAATACACCTAGATTTGTTTTTTTATTGAACTCTTTATTGTAAATGGTGGAGTTAAGGACAATTGAGCTTCTAACTCCACATAATTATCATACATGGAAACTTAAGATGCAACAATTGTTGCAATCAAAATGGATCTGACAGATGTTAGACGAATCTCAACCTGTGTTCTCCAAGGAAATCGAGAGGTTTTCCTATCAAAATAAACTTGATGAAGCCTTGGGATTCATTAGTTTTCATGTGTCAGATAGCTTGTTGTTCCACATAGATGATTGTAAAACTCTGAAAGAAAGTTGGGACAAGTTGGATTCCTTATTTAGAAAAATCAACAAATTTCAAACCCTACAATTGGAGGCGGAGTTGTCATCACTGGTACCTGATGAACATGCATCCATTGAAGAGTATATTACCAAATACAGGCTACTGGTGGTGCAACTAAAAGGGTGTGGAAAAACTAAATCAGATGAAGAGTGCATCTTCTTTATTTTATCCAAGCTAAAAGGTCCTTATTAGGTATTTTCTTATGCATTTTATTCTATGCCTTCCTTTAAAATGCCTTCCTTTGAGCTTTTATGTGATCGTATTACTAGAGAGAAATGTAAGCTTACTCAATTAGATGCTCTTTATGGCTCTAACAATAAGGATCTTGTGGCTCATTTTTACACATTATTTTTGTCATCCCTATGACTGTTAATGATGTAAACATATATGTTGCCTTTAGAGGGGGCAGTGGCTGTTGGTCATTGTAATTGCTTATTAACTAAACAATCAAGTGTTACATAAATTGTCAACCCAGGGAAGTCTGTTTATTTCAAAGGCAATCACACATTGTATATGCTCAATCTCAAAAGCAATCTAGAGTTGTAGTAAAAGTACATTAATCACAC
>ML785160.1:745009-770591 GCA_009831015.1 Picea engelmannii
AGATGTTAACTATCCATCAATCCATCAAATCTGAGCATATTATACGATCTGCGCCCTTGAATTTCCTGCAAAAAAATATCAGGATGATTATGTCGGCTCTTTAACATGATAAAAATTAATTTTAATATGAAATTAATTATACTTATAAATCAACGCAATTATTTAAAACAAGTGTAAAATGAGAAATTATGCTAATCAAATCTGGTCTACAACATCTGGCTCCATCTGGGTATCTTTACTCGTAAGAGTGACGAAGAACACAAACTGTTCATTGCTTACGGAGCCATTACATCATTTTCATTATATGATACATATATTGATAAATGTGAACTGACCCCTCAATCTATTTCTTCTTTTGGAAGATCCCCTAAGTATGTCATGTGGCATTATCACGCTTTCATCCATCAATCAATTCTTCATAAATGACAGGAAATCAAGGAGTATGATAAATTGCAGCAATTGGCTACTCACCATTATACTCTCCAGGCGTGGTTTTCATTATATTTCTTAATTAATTAGAAGCTGTCGGTAGTTCGCCTTCAAAGTTGCTAAAAGAATTTGACCATTATGAAAGCCGAAGCTACGAGATTTAAAGCTGCCAATAACAAGAAGCGTGAACGTACATGAATCAAGGGAAAGTGCAAAATCACTGCTACTCCCAGGAAAAGGATTACTCCAAAAAGAATTAGCATTCTGTATCAAATGTTGGCTGTAGTTTTTACAAATCAGATTTCAATCGACATGAAATAGAAGGGATACTTCATCAATTGGCCGACAATGTATAAATTTGACGGCAGTTTCTATAAGCAAATTTTTTGTGACAGGTTTCTTTTAAAAGTGCCCTTCACATGAAATTTTATATTTTAAAACTACACTTCGCATGGCATTTTATATTTATGTTTGTCTGTCATTTAAATACTACCTCGTTGATCTAATTTGGTATAGAGAGCGGTCTTATTTGAACCCATTGTTGAGAAAATAAAAGTCAATTCTACTGTACCAAATTATTGGAGCTTGCTTCAAGTCATACAATTATTGGAGCTTGCTTCAAGTCATACAAGGCTTTCTTCAGCCTGTACACTTTTTAGTCTTGGTCTTTTATTTCAAATCTTGGTGGATAATCTACATACACGTCTTCTTATAAATTTACATTAAAAAATGTTAACTTCACATCCATCTGGTAAATTGGCCATTTGTTATGGGCTGCAATGGCTATCACATCTCTAATAGTATCCAACCTTGCTACTGGAGCAAAGGTTTTACCATAGTCAATACCAGGTTGTTGAGTAAATACTTTGGCAACTAGCCTTGCCTTATATTTCTCTACCTTGCCTTTCTCATTCAATTTTTTCTTGTAAACCCACTTAACACCAATGCTCGTTTTATCTATTGGGAGATCAACAAAATCACATGTCTCATTCCTTTCAACAGCTTCAATCTCTTAATTCATGGCCTGTACCCAATGTTCTTCTTTCATTGCCTCTTCAAAATAAGTAGGTTGATAGGACAATAAGGAAAAGTGAGCTTGTTGATCCATGTCATCCAATTGGCCATGGATTTCCCTCAAGCTCCTTGTTTTCTAATTTCTCATAGAACCTACTAACTCACTGTTAGAAGAAGAACTATTTTCAATTTGTTCTTCTTGTCTTTGCACCTGTAACCTTGGAAATCTTGGTGTAGTTACTTTTTGTCCTAAGCTTTACACCTATTCATCTATTTGGAGTAATGGATTTTGGTTTTCCATTGCTTCATTTTCTTGGTCACTCCAAGAATTTAACATCTCTTCTCACCACAAATTTCTTGGTGACTGGATTGTATAGTCTATAGGAATTGGACTATTCACTGTATCCAATGAAAATACATTTTTCATTCCTTCTATCAAATTTCCTTCTTATCTCTTCTGGGACATGTGCATAGGCTATACAACAAAAAAATTTGAAGTGAGAGACACTTGACTTTGTGCCACTCCATGCTTCTTGAGGAACCTTATCTTTTAGAATTTTTGTTGAAAATTTGTTCAGTATGCAGACTGAACAAGCCACGGATTCAACCCAAAAATCATCTGATAGATTCTTATCTTTGATCATCCTCCTTGCCATGTTCATGATAGTCTGATTCTTTCTTTCAGCCACTCTATTTTGCTGCAGACTATATCTAGTGGTGAACTACCTTTTAATTCTCTATTATCTACAAAAACTTACAAACTCCTTTGAGTCATACTCTCCTCCTCCATCTGACCTGAGTACTTTGACATATGTGTCACTCTGTTTTTATGCTACAACTTTAAATTCTTTGAACTTTGTAAATGTATCAGATTTGTTTAGAGTAAATATACCCAAACTTTTTTGCTAAAATCATCAATGAATGTTGGAAAATAAAAACTTCCACCGATGGAATGAGTTTGTGTGGGTCTACATAGATCTGTGTGAACTAGTCCTAGATGTTCTTTGGCTCTATAGGAAGCTGGAAAACTATCTCTTTGATGTTTTCCAAGAATGCAAATTTCACAAGGGTTGTTCATTCAATATAGGAAGTCCCTTAACCATTGATTTTTTTTGCAAGAGACTAAGACTCCTAAAAGGTAGGTGACCATACCTAAGATGCAACAACCAAGTCTCATTTGTGCTTGAGACATTTTGTGCATATTACTGTGACATGTTTACACTTCTCAGATTCAATGGGAACATTCTATTCTTTGTCATTTGAATCTTTGCAACAAGTCTTCCATTAGGTGGCTTATTTAAGGTATTCTTGGTCATTTGAATCTTTACAACAAGTCTTCTACTAGGTGGCCTATTTAAGATAATCCAGGTAGATGCCTTGAATCTAACATCATAACCATTTTGAATCAATTGTCATATACTTATTAGATTATGTCTAAGAATGAGTACATAGAAGACATCAAGAATGTCTTTCTTCTCATTTTACTTGGTTAATAATGACACAACACATTTTCCTAAGGCCTTGACATGATAATCATATCCCAAAGTAATTTCATATTGAAAAGAACTATCAATTCTAGAAAAAATCTTTTTGTTACCTATCATGTGATTGTTGCAGCCACTCTCTAGCAACTAAAGATCCTTGTTGTGATCTTCTTTAGTGATTTGACATGAAAGGAACATTGTTTCATATGTCCCCTCTTCAGTGTTGGAGATATTATCTTTTCACTTGTTCAAATATGATTGTTTCTTTCTGCATTCACTTTCATAGTGACCATATTTTCCACAGTAGTAACATTGGACTTTAGATTTGTCTATCCATATTCTACCTCTCCCCCTCTAATTCTGAAAGTATTTAGGTTGATTTGATTGTTCTGATTTTTTTGGCATTGTTCTTCCTTTTGCTTAATGATTGTCTATGCCTCTACATCTACCAATGAATGCTTGAGTCTTGAAGGCATGTTTCAAGTATTCCTCTTCCATTTTGATTCTTAATTCATGGGACAAAAGAGAACCCATCAATTCTTCGACTGTAAGTTTAAAGAGATCTTTGGACTCTTCTATGGAAATGCCAACCATTTTGAATTTCTTAGGTAGACTTTTGAAAACCTTTTCATTAATCTTCTGAGTTTCAATCTTCTCTCCATGCATCCTGATTTGATTTACAACTCCCATCACTCTGGTCATGAACTGGTCAATGTTCTCTACCTCCTTCATCTCAAGATTTCAAATTCTCTCCTTAGGGTTTGAAGCTTCACAGTATTCACTTTGTCATTACCGCCATATGTTAATTCCAGGATATCTTAGGCTTGCTTTGCACTGGAGGCTCTTGTTATCTTGAGGAAAATCTAGTCATCCACTGAACTCTGGATCCAAAACTTGGCCTTGTTCTCCTTTTTCCTCAATTCTGCAAGTTGATTTATTTGGCCATTAGTCATGGCCTGCAAAGTTGCTTGATCGGGCTCTAAGAATCCATTCTCCACTGATTCCCAACATTCTTGGACTTCTAGGAAGGTTTTCATCCTTAGAGACGAGGTAGTTCTTTCCAACAAGAACAAGTCCCTGTGTTTTCCCTAAATTACTTGTTGAAGCCATTAAAAATGAATGTCTGAAAATGATTGAAGGTTATTTCCTTATTTCTCCACTTTGTACTTTTGTCCTTTTCTTTTAATCCTCAATCACCCTTTTTTTTTATCTCATTTAACTTTCATTCATACCCTAACTTTATACTTTTAGTATAGAAAAAATTTAATTAACAAATTTGTACAAATTCCTTGAAGGGAGGGGCTAGGGTTTGTTCCTTGACTTACTAAAACTTGGCTTTGGTTCTTTCACTTTTTCTAAAGATTTCTGCTCAGGGTCCTAGTATCTTTGTCTTCCATGATCTATGTGGATCAGTAATCTATTTGCTTTCCACTGTGTGAAAAGTCTTATAAACCTACTTTGATAACATATTAATTTGATAAATAAAAACATAGAAAACATCATGAGGTGATTTTCTACAATAAAGATTTAGCAATCCTAGAAGTTTGATAGAAAAATTACAAAATCAATTAATTACGCAACTAACTAATCTATACATACTCAATCAACAGAAGAGATCATATTCTTTAACATATTATGCTACTTCGATGACATCTGTAAATGTAGCGGACAACTCGTCTCTTCATAATAATTTCGAAGAGAAGTTCTGACAAGATCGAGCGAGTTCTTCCCTAAAGAAAGCACGGAACATGGCAGGTTGGGCCTTCGGGGATAGCAAGTTGATAACAGGCTCGGTTCAGAAGCATACAGGGAGCAACATGGTTGTTGTTATAATATTCATTAGAGAAATCATGGAGCATGGTGGGTTAGACCTTGGGGGATAACAAGTTGACAACAGCCTCGGCTCGGAAGCATACAGGGAGCAATATGGCTATTGTTATAATATTCATTGCCATATGTCTGTGGTGACCTGTAGTTACTGACACGATGCATTAATGTAATGAAAAAGCATATCTCTTGTGTCTATATATTGAATAATTTGAATGAAGAAGCATATGACCTTTTTTTTTTTGGGTGTAAAAGTTTTAAGTTTTTAATTTTTTTTATATTGAATAATTTGAATGAAAAAGCATATACGTAGTGTAAAAGTTTTTATTTTTTTTTAATTTCTTGTTTTATATTTTTTAAGTGGTTTTATTTAAAAGTGATAAATTTAGAAAAATAATTAAAATGGCATAAATTTTAGTGTTTAAGATTATAAGTGTTTTGAGATTTTTGAGACAATTAAATTAATTTATGTATTAAAAACACAATTTGAATATTGAATAGAGAAAAATCTAAATCTGAAACAGGAACAACTTTCAGGCGCATAACCAAACCCAAATGAGGCCAGACTAAACGTAAAAGTAACTCGCCTCTCTCATTCTTAGTAGCCAGCTTTTTGTTTTTCTTGTAACAAGAACTGACCTTCTTTCTTGTATTAGGCTCTGACACGTATGTAAGAAGCTATCATAGTTAGTACATGTTTATACATTAGTTGAATATTTTTTGTAGGCTTTCAAGTACAACGGAGATCTATTATCAAAAACACATGAATTCTAAATTTATAAGTACATGTAGATGAGAATGGCACTTGGTCTTGCACTGTCCTATTTTTCATGCTTACCATTCATTGAATAGGAAGATTATGATGCATGAAGCGGTGTATGTATGTCCATGCTTTCGACAGAAATGTGTACTAAATAATAAACAAAACAAACCCAAGACAAGTATATATTCATTCATGTGCAAAAGCTTAATTCACATGAAATACGCTTATGGTCTGAACCCATGGAATTGAATTGAGCTTGACAATAGTTTAAAAGCGCTTGGTTGTAACTTCTTACTTTGGCCTTTGGCCTATGGCCTACGTGTTAGGTTAGTATACGTGTTGGTTAGTATAAGTTAAATGTGTAATTTTTTTGGATGTTGGATGTTGGAGTATATATATATTTTGGATCTATCTATTGATGTATAAGTTTACTTAGGATAGGTAGGACATCTCATCTTTTTTGATTGTTTGTGGACAATCACAATGTGCTTCAATGAGTGAGTTATCCATCTACCTTCATCAATATTGTCTCCTCTCAGCCTATTATAAATAGAGGAGTTCTTCAATGTAATCAAGAAAGCAAATCAATTAGATTAGTCTCTTTTTTTGTAGAAGGTTGTTGGTATTTGCAGTTGTTTCTTTGAGCCTGTGATATTGTCTTTTCTCAATATCTACATGGTATTAGAGCTAAACTGCAAACCACTTCTCATTTTTTTGAGAGAGTTGCACGTTGTCTAATCATTGTTATTAGTAAGTCATCTATGGTTTTCTCGTTGCCCTTTGTATGAGAGATTAATGCTCGTCATTCTCCTTTTTCTCCACTGCTTCCAAGCCCTTGGTAGCCACCAGGATCGATTGAATTCAACATATGTGTTGATGAGCGTATCTCTCTCTCCATGTTTTTTATTGCTACTTTTGCACACAGCCACAGGTTATCGCTGGGGTTGAAGATGTTTTTCCCATCTGGATCATGCAGATCCACAACTGGGTGTCACATTTCGGTCTAAAATTCTATGTGGACTTTGATACCCACCTTGTGTTCTTCATCATTTTTTGATCATTTTGTGTATTTTATGGGCCCCTGGCCTCTTGTGCTACAAATCGATCTATGCTTAGATCTTGATGTAGATATGCAAATTTGTGGTCTCTATCCACAGTAAGATCTCCCTCTTTGTGTGAGCTCTTTCTATAGTTGGTCTAATATATCTAGACGGGATGTAAAATGATTTATTCTCCCATCAATAAATATTTTGGAAGGAAGTAGAATTCTATTGCAGTCCTTTTATGATCTTCATTCCCCATGGTTGCTTGGAGAAACTAGCTTCTATCAAAGGAACACATGGTTAATTTGCAAGCATTCGAAGGGAGAGATATATTAAAGATCACTTGCCTAACGCCCAACAAAATTTCCATGCCCTTCCCTGAGTCGTTATAGGGTGTGAGGGAAATCTTGTTGTGGGGTGTGTTGGTGTCGTTTTCCAGCATCCACCTGGTTGTTGTCTATTGATTTTTCAAGTTCATCCATCACACAAGAGGGATTCTACAGGTGCTAGGCGTTGAATTCAAAGATATCACACTAGCATGCCCAACTCATCCGACAAAGATCAAATTCGTCCAATAAAGGTCCATCTCATCTGGTCGATCTAGTGGGCGGTCGATCTAGTGGGCACTATCCACAAATTTCGAGAGGAAATCAAAGGAGTGAAAAAGGGCCCAGCTTGTCCAGCTCATCCAATAGGCCTCTATGCTCAATTGCCTCAAGAAATTGGAAGGAAATATCAAAATATGGGGCGTTAAAGATATAAAATATCAACCCTCCGGGCATTGACCATCACTGGACTTCAACATCAAGGTTTTATTTTAATCCGATTTTTCTTTGAAATTGATTTTAGCATTTAAAAATCATTGGCTCAATGCTTTCACTCCAAATCCAGTGCTCGATTTTTCCCTTGTTTGTCAGCTGAAAAGATTGCAGTATCTTCCTTGTTTATAGTTGAAGAGATAACAGTATATGTGCCTAAGGATTTTTTGTTTTGAACCTAGAAACATTTAAATATCATTGCCTCTATCCAAGTAACATTATGTGTGGAATATAAATAAGTTGTTGTAAATATTTTTTAGAGCTTGTTGGCACAGGGCCAGACCCAGGGTTCAACGCTTCAACAACACACCAAAAAAACCCTAACTACCGGCCCTTTCGGCAACACCTGCAAAGCAGGTGAAGTCTCACTCGAGGTAGAAGCAGGGGGGGTTACATGATTCAGGTGTCTATAACCAAGATGGGACACAGATATGTGATAATAACACTTCACAGAGTATTCTAGCAACATTTAGAAGGTGATATTCATTAATTCATTAGCTTCATTAACATCATAGAACAAACCCTAAGATAAATCGACGTAGTAACACTAAATATTAAGCACTTCAATCATTTAGCACATAGCACTAAGTTAGATCTGACATTCATTCATTCTTAACACAACTAAGCACCAAGCATCAACATATATATCTAACATACATAATAAGAAAAGCACTGAGCATATTTAATAACATAACCAACAAAGCACAAAGCAAATCAGAAACACAAGATATACGTGGTTCACCCTAGTGTGGAGCTACATCCACCAACTGCTTCATCTTATTTATTATTCTTCAATCTCTTACATTCATTCGCTCCTGTGCACTAAGCCACAGATCCAAGCTTCACAGAGGACAGGAGACCCGCGCACTGAGCACCAGATCCTCCTTCCCAAAATTAGGTCAAGGCACAGAGCCAACTCCTTTATCACACATTGTTCCTGAGACCTATTCATTCTTTCAACTACGGTGAGAAGCTTCATCTGCGTTTGCATGGAGGAGGCATGTTGTTGTGCCTCCTATAACTGTGCTTCAAATTTCCTTAGCTCTGGATCTTCTGCGAGGCATTCATAAGTTTGCGCACTTCTATTTCTCATCTGTTTGCATTCTGATGCGAAGGCTCTTATTATTGCAACTGCATTCTTAGTGGCTTCCTCCCTCTGATCGTGCACTTCTTGTGTGGTGCTTGATACTGCTTGGATCTCCAACTCCGTTATCCTCGCTTGAAGTTGTTGGATGGTCTTAGAGAGCTTTGCCACTTGAATCTCAACTGACTCATGTTCCTCCTGTGCCAAGATTAGCATAGAGCGACATGCTTTATTCACCGCTTCTTTGATTGTAGTTTGCTCTGTGAGTAGTTGGTCCTTTTCTCTTTGTAGCTTCGCTTTGTCCTCCTGGAGGATCGCCCGAAACTCTTCTTTCTCATTTTCATAGGCGGTTACACACTACCACGCGACGCATAACTGTTCTAAGACTTCATTCTTCTTTTTCTTCAGAGATTTTGTGGTCTTCTCCTTTTATTCCTGGATTTTTTTAAGTCGAGTCTCGATCACATCTGCAAGTCTCCTTAATTGGGCTAGTTCATCCCCCAATTCTGCAGTCTCTGACGAGGAAGGCGTAGTAGGTACTGCACGGATCAATTGAATAACTTGTTGTATTTCCTTCAGTTCCTTCTCAACCCTTCCATACAACTCATCCTGCTTCGCTCCATATCTTTGCAAGAGATCTTTGGAAGCATCCTCCATCACTCCACAGACCAAGATGATGTCGTCTTTCGTGAGTGTGTCCTATAGTTGGGGCTTACTGGTGTGCGTCTTCTTTCTTGCCGAAGGTTGAATCTGCGAGGAAACCTTCCTCTTATGCAGTGTTACTATTTAAGTAGGGGGATATTGTAGCGGTGTATCTTCGCCTTCTACTTGCTTTTCTCCTTCATCCCCTCCTCCTTGTCCATTTTCTTCGTCTCCTTCTCCTAGCAAGCCAAATCCATTTTCTTCAAAGGCGTTATCCTCCTCATTAGTCTCTATATTTTGGAATTCCTCCTCCTCCTTCTTCTTCTTCTTTGTCCCATTGGACTGTCTGACATACTCGAACCGGGTGACCAAGGGGCTTCTTATAATGTTAGTGTTGGAGAGTTCTGCATCAGCGAAAGGTGTTTGAAATTCCTTTGGCCACTCCTTTGTGATCTGCTCCATGTCTTCATCTGCCATCTTGTAATATCATTGTAACACTTCCTTTCTCTCATCTCTGTGCACAATGATATAGATAAAATGTGGATCTGCATGGAACTTGGTTATCGGTTTGTAATGGTGTTGGGTGCGTGGTGTCATGCGCGGGAATGACTCAATGGAAACCTTCAGTTACTAATAATATGCAAGGAATATAGCATTGGACTGCCATTGCTTCAAAATTTCATTTATGTACCACAAGGTGAAGAACCTAGCAGCCAACGGCTTTGATGGTCCAATCTATGGGAATGTGGCTCCTTCAGGCATTTTCCAAGTGACAAATGCGATCAACATGATTAACCAGTTGAAGTGGAATTTGTATCCATGATCCTGAGCTTTGCGGCAGTATTTCTTGAGTCCATTGACGAGGTAGCTTGCCCAATTCATCTGCATGCCCTCCACACATTTTCCTGCGAGGTCCACCACGAACACGGTGACCTGTGTGGGGCATTTCTTTCTGACAAGATTTCCAGCTATGAGTTGGAAAGCGAGGTGCACTGTGCCATCCTGGATAGAGGCTACCTTGTATCCTCTCTTTCCCTTTTCAACTTCGCCATAAGCCTCCTTGATGCGTTGTGCCAGGGAGCGGTCTGAGGCTTTCCCTGGGTAAAACTATTGAGGGTCAGATCCCTGCATGCTTAATCCTGTAATCAAGTGGATCAACGTTGGATCCACAATAATCCGTTGGTCGATCCACATGTATATGACATGGTATCACAACAAGAGGAGTTTAACATAATCATTAACCTCCTGGTGATGACAAAAATGGGGAATCTTCATCACATTTAGTATAGTGGACTGTGCCAACTCCTTAATCCATGGTTGGGAGACCAGGTGAGGCTTCTTCCCAGTTGTCTTTGTCAAATATCGGTGGGGTGCGAGCATAGTGTAGTTCTTTCTGTATCCAATGTTGTAGTCGTTATTCTTCAGTAGTGGGAGTTGTCCCAACTGACTCCCAACTACGCGTATTCCTTTCGAGATATACACGATGATCAGAGTGTACTCAAAGTCCCGTGGGATGTTGTCGTGGTTAACCGTGCCAGCCAAATGCAGGATATAATATGGTAAGATCGACGTGATCTACTTAGCATTAGCCAGATTGTCGCGATGCTTACTTTGTTGCTCATTCGTGGGGTTGACATGGCTAGAAATATGTCCAGTCGAAGGGGAAGCCTCTAGTCCCTTGGTCAATGATGCCTGGACACCTTCAGAAAACTGTCTTTCGGCCATTATCTTCGTGAGGATCTCCTCTACAGAATTCTCTAATGCACTAGGTTCGCCCGATATTCTCACTTTTAAAAAGATAGGTCGGGGTAAACAAATGGGTGGCGAGGTCTAGATTCATATAACACAACTCAATACACAATCAATTCTTTTCTTGGCTCATTTAATCACGGGTGGAAAAAATTGGTCCCAACGCACCGTCCGACGGGTTAAATAAGTGAGTGTCGTAACAAATTCTTCCAACAGGCAGGCATGCTTCCATCAATGTGAATCTGTCCATTATGGTGCAGTCTCAACGTCCCAAACACGGTCCATTCACCCATAAATGTGTTTCCTAGCCATTCTGGAGTGTCGTTCTAACGGTCGGGGTGCCTCCAACGGTCATATAACTTCGCCAGGGTGAAGTCCCATTCTACACGGTCTTGCTGTTCCAACGAGGTTCAAATCCTGCAAACCTGCCTCCTGCGAAGTCTTTCATTTGTTCTCTGTAACATCCTGTAGCTTTTCCAACTTGGATTGATTCTTACTGATCTTCCTTTCCTTCTTTCCTGTGATCCGAGTCTTTTTAGCTGCTTCTAGATTCCTCTTTTCATTCTTATTCTTATCTTCTCCTAGCATAGTGACTTCACACTGTTTATTTGCTCTCAAAGGGCGTGAAGTTAATATCCCTTCTCTTATTAATTCCAGGGTGGGTATTCTTCTTTCTTGCATGGATAGGTCCTTTAAACCTTCTTGCGTTCTTTCGACCTCGACAGCTAATTCTCTTGCCTTCTATTGCTTCAACTTATCTTCTCGTTCTTCTATTAGTCGGTCTATTCTTATAGTTATGAAATCCCTTAGTTCTTATTTTTTCTTTTCTGTAGCTTCTTCCTCTACTTTCCTTCTGATCTGATCTTTCTCAATCCAAGTATTTCCTAACAAAAGTGGGAACGAGGCATTGTTCTCAACAAACTTAATGACTTCAAATTCCTCTTCAGTCGATGTTACATGGATGATAACAGGTAAATTAGTAACTCTTCCAAATAGGGTTATCATATTTCCCTTAAACAATCCTATCCTTCCTAGTGACGGTACCATAGTAGACTTTCCCAAAATTTCCTAAGTGTCTTATGTCATAATATTCACTTGTGTTTCTTCATCCAAGGCACAGTCTATGTTGAAGTCCTCTATTCTTGTACTTATGCATTGTTTTACTTTCAAGATCTCTGGTAAACTGACATCTTTATGAATATCCATCATTTCTTTCAACTGCACTAATGTAGTATGAACTTCCTTTGATCTATTCTCTTTATGGCTTCCTAACATGCTCTTAGTCTCTTGACTTTATTTTTCTTGTCTCATGTTCATTTGTTCAACTTTAGCAATCATTCTTGGAGAATCCTCAACTTCATGACCAACAATTTTACAACAAAGACAAATAGGACCTGTACTAGGGCATTCCTTAGCAAGATGTCCCGATCTTCTGTAGTTATAACACAAAGTTAGTGATCCGGATTTTTTTCGGCACGAAATGAGAGAAGAGATATAATAAAGAAATGCACAGAGATATTGCAGATATTCAATAATATAATAGAAATGTATCATAGATGTAAACATAAACACAGATATACAATAATAGACGATTTCTATTAATGAAATAAATATACAGAGACTGTAAAAAATACAGAGTAAAAGACTCGCTAGAATGGTGGCAGCTTATCTCGGAGAAGAGATGTGACGGTTACTCACATTCGCAAGAAAATGGTTACAATGAGGCTCTGAAGGCCTTTTTACAATAAATAGGAATGCCAAAAACCCTAGACATCCAAAAACCTAACCCTAGGAGATGAAGTGCCAAAAGTCACGTGGGCCCCGTTTGGGTAAGTGAGTACATCAACTTCCCGGGATTGTAACTTTTGCATACGATCTCCATTTTAGGCGTGTGATAGCTCGTTGGAAAGGTATTATAAAGGAGATTCATTTTTGGGTCTCAATAATGACTTAAACTATAATTGAGAACCTTATTCTCGAAAAACCTTCATTTGGGCCCTCAAAATGGCCCCGAAAGTTAAAAATTACTAAAAATAGTAAATTACCAAAATTGCCAGAAAACTGTTTTGAGCTAGTCGGAAAAGGTGGGTGGTCACTGATATCCACCTGGATCAATCCTCCCTCCTTAGGAATCAATGGTCTCCATTTCATTGATTTCCCGGGGGAGACGGAAAAGCATTTGCTGAATCTTCATCTTGGTGAGCTGCTTGCCTCGTTGGAGACGCTGCGCTGCTCAGTTTGTGGAAGTTTGTCACAAACCTATTGAGGTTGAGGCCATTAAACAAGTTGGACTACATGAGAGGACGATGTGCAGAAGGAATCTTTGCGCTTTTCTACAACCTTGTCGACTTGCTTTTGTTTGATAGAAGGTGCTTGGGGCAAGGTTGTAGTGGTTGTAGTGTCCTTCTATTCTCTTTTTGAAAAAATTGTGAAGAAGCTAAATTTTGCAGTATGAGATACTACCTTGCAGCACTTTTTATGTGGAACAATAGTTGGAACTACCTCTGGTATTCTATAGAGATGCCCCCCCAGAGAAACAATGACACTGCGGGGTCGAGACTCATAAACAACATGGCGCTTTCACATATATGGTTGGCCCAAGAGAACATCACAGACATCCAGTGGGGAAACATCATATAATACCTCATACTTGAAGGGTTGGATGCCATATAACAATTGACATTGTTGGCTGACATAGAGATCTCGTCCTTGGCAAAGCCACCCGATGTTGTATGGTTGCGGGTGTGGTGTTGTCGACAATCCCAACTGTTTGATGACCTCTGCTGAGATGAGGTTCTTCTGGCTTCCGCTATCAACAATAAAATGCAGTGGGGTCTCCTTCACCCACATCGGTGAATGGAAAAGGCGCTCCCTCTCTTCAGGATACATTGGTTCTTCTGGTTGAATTGTTGCAATCACAAAAATAGCAGTGGGGTCCGCGTCAATGATCTGTCCTTTACCATTATTTTTAGAATCAGATTCTGAATCAGGGTTCGACTCTTTGTCTTTGATCTCAGCCACCGATGACTTTTTTGAGGAACATTCATTGGTGTTGTGCCAGGGGCTTTTGTGGAACTCGCACCATTTTCCAGTGTCCTTCTTTGTCTTCCCGTGACCCTTCTTTTCCTGTGTCTTGGACTAGTTTTCGGGAGACTATTTGTTAGGGTATTCTTTGTCATACTTTTGTTGTTGCGGATTTGCAGACCCGAACTCCCATTTGTTCTGGTGCTTAAATTTCTGCTTAATTTTAACAACATATCGATAAGCAACACTGAGTGATGAGATGTCTAGAAAATTCATTTCAGTTTGGATGTATCTGTGTAGAGCCCCACAGTATTTCAGAACCAAATGTCACTCAGAGTCTTTGATACCCAACTTGGTGCACAATGTATGGAAGGTATAGTGAACTTTGGAACTGCTTAGCCCCTCTGTTTCCTCAATGTGGTCCATCTCATGTACTGGCCCTCATAGTTGCCAACAGGGTAATACTGTTCCTTTACCGCATCCACAAAAAAATCCCAAGTGGGATCGGCCCCATATATTCCAGACTCCTCTATGGAACTTTGCTCCCAATAAGTTTACCACAAATGTTTGACATGAGGGAGAGCTTTAAGGAGTGCGAAGGTGATCTTTTCTTTGTCGAAAAAATTGTGAACAGAGAAATAACCTTCCAGTAGAGCTAACTATTTTTCTAGGGCTTCTGCATCTATTTATCCTTCAAATACAGGAATATCAAAATTAACTTGTAACTTGAAAGGTGAGGTGCCTCTAAAGTGGCCGCTTGATGAAGATGTGCCTGATGATATCAACAGGTGTTTAAGGATGTGGGAAAACTTCTCCATCATTTCATTGCTCTATCGCGTGAGAACTTGCTCAAGCAACAGATTGATAAGATCGTCTGCTCCATCATTTTTCTTTTCTTCTACCATTGAGGGTATATTGGGTGTGCGAGAGTGATTGTATTTAAGAGAGACAAGCTCGAGACCCAACTTGCTATACTCGGACCTCGTTGGGGACATGCATTGAAAAAAACGATCAAGAGAAGCCTTCTCTGATACCACTGATCCAGATTATTTTCGGCACGAAATGAGAGTGGAGATATAATAAAAAAAATGCACAAATATATTGCAGATATTCAATAATATAACAGAAATGTATTAGAGATGCAACCATAAACATAGATATACAGTAATACACAATTTCTATTAATGAAATAAATGTACAGAGACTGTAAAAAATACAGAGTGAAAGACTCGCTAGAATGGTGGCAACTTATCTATGAGAAGAGATGTGACGACTACTCGCATTCGAAAGAAGATGGTTACAATGAGGCTCTGAAGGCCTTTTTACAATAAACAGGAATGCTAAAAACCCTAGACATCCAAAAACCTAACCCTATGAGATGAAGCGCCAAAAGTCATGTGGGCCCCGTTTGGGTAAGTGAGTACATCAACTTCTCGGGGTCGTAACTTTTGCATACGATCTCTGTTTTAGGCGTGTGATAGCTAGTTGGAAAGGTATTGTCAAGGAGATTCATTTTGGGGGCTCAATCATGCATTTAGTTATCATTGAGAACATATATCTCGAAAAACCTTCATTTGGGCCCTCAAAATGGCCCCGTAAGTTAAAAACTGCTAAAAATAGTAAATTGCCAAAATTACCAGAAAACTGTTTTGAGCCAGGCAAAAAAGGTGGGTGGCCACTGATATCCACCTAGATTAGTTAGTCCTCTTTTTCTCTTATATGTTACGCAACCTCTTCTATACTGCCCACTAGGATCACAATGCTGGACCTGCAATCTGCAAAAATACTTTCTAGGTTCTTGCATCCACTTATTAGTCCAAAAATTCTTTCTATGCATAGGAATAACATATCTTTATTCATTTCTATTAGCTCTAATTAAATCAATTATTTATTCCAACTGCTCCCTAGTTTTCAGAATAGGATAGAATCTATTAAACATACCTAAATTCATGCTTTCTAAACAAAAAGTTTCACTTATCTTATTCTTATCAAAGAATAGAGCTTTACCACTTTTAAGATCTTACCTCTTTTCTTCAGATCAGGTATCTTTCTTGGCACAGAGCTTCGCAAGTCAAGTAGAATACTGTGCACTACAAAAACATATCTACGCACAGAGCTTCTCTTTTCTTTACTTAAGTTCCCAAGAATCACAGTTTCAGGTCCCGGCAACAGAACCATTTGTTGGCATAGGGGAAGACCCAGGGTTCAATGCTTCAACAACGCACCAACAAAACCCTAAATACTAGCCCTTTTGGAAACACCTACAAAGAAGGTGAAATCTCACTCGAGGTAGAAGCAGGGGGGTTACAGGACTCATGTGTCTGTAACCAAGCTGGGACACAGATCTGTGATAATAAAACTTCACAGAGTATTCTAGAAACACTTAGAAGGTGATATTCATTAATTCATTATCTTCATTAGCATCACAAAACAAACCCTAAGATATATCGGCGTAGTAACACTAAAGATTAAACACTTCAATCATTTAGCACATAGCACTTAGTTAGATCTAACATTAATTCATTCTTAACACAACTAAGCACCAAGCATCAATAGATCTATCTAACATACATAATAAGAAAAGAACTGAGCGTATTTATAACATAACCAACAAAGAACAAAGTAAATCAGAGACACAATATATACGTGGTTCACCCCAGTGTGGAGCTATGCCCACCAACTTCTTTGTCTTCTTTATTATTATTCAATCTCTTACATTCATTCGCTCTTGTGCACTAATTCATAGATCCAAGCTTCACAGAGGATAGGAGACCTGCGCACTAAGCACCAGATCCTCCTTCCCAAAATTAGGTCAAGGCACAGAGCCAACTCCTTTACCGAGCACAGAGCCTTACATACACATTTTGTTGCACAAAGCAACTCAGAACTACTTGCATTTAGCCACTTATACTTCGCTCTCTATTTCTTTTTTCCCACCATTCTCTTTTCTACTTTACATTCCTACTTATTTATACTTTTGCATCAGGCCTAATCATGGGTAAACCCATGGACCGACATCCCATAACCCATTAAAAAAACCCTAAGGAACTCCTTGTTGGGTCCACATAACTCGCAAAACAAGTGAGATCCACGATCTCAGCTCTGCCTGGGTGCTCCATCTTCGACCAACCTGTTGAAGTGCAAAAAAGTGGTCAAACATGACCAAGGTTTCCTCAAAACTTGGTCGAGGACCAATAGAGTTGTTTGTTTAGAGCCTAGGTTTCCATTTCCTTTTGAGATAATACACCTAGATTTGTTTTTTTATTGAACTCTTTATTGTAAATGGTGGAGTTAAGGACAATTGAGCTTCTAACTCCACATAATTATCATACATGGAAACTTAAGATGCAACAATTGTTGCAATCAAAATGGATCTGACAGATGTTAGACGAATCTCAACCTGTGTTCTCCAAGGAAATCGAGAGGTTTTCCTATCAAAATAAACTTGATGAAGCCTTGGGATTCATTAGTTTTCATGTGTCAGATAGCTTGTTGTTCCACATAGATGATTGTAAAACTCTGAAAGAAAGTTGGGACAAGTTGGATTCCTTATTTAGAAAAATCAACAAATTTCAAACCCTACAATTGGAGGCGGAGTTGTCATCACTGGTACCTGATGAACATGCATCCATTGAAGAGTATATTACCAAATACAGGCTACTGGTGGTGCAACTAAAAGGGTGTGGAAAAACTAAATCAGATGAAGAGTGCATCTTCTTTATTTTATCCAAGCTAAAAGGTCCTTATTAGGTATTTTCTTATGCATTTTATTCTATGCCTTCCTTTAAAATGCCTTCCTTTGAGCTTTTATGTGATCGTATTACTAGAGAGAAATGTAAGCTTACTCAATTAGATGCTCTTTATGGCTCTAACAATAAGGATCTTGTGGCTCATTTTTACACATTATTTTTGTCATCCCTATGACTGTTAATGATGTAAACATATATGTTGCCTTTAGAGGGGGCAGTGGCTGTTGGTCATTGTAATTGCTTATTAACTAAACAATCAAGTGTTACATAAATTGTCAACCCAGGGAAGTCTGTTTATTTCAAAGGCAATCACACATTGTATATGCTCAATCTCAAAAGCAATCTAGAGTTGTAGTAAAAGTACATTAATCACACCTTGCCTTGAACAAACTGAAGTTCTACTTTGAATTATAGAAAAGAAACCTACCTATTGCAGAGTTCAAAGTTTAAAGAAATAATTATCTGAAGAATCCTGGATTACATTAAGAAATAACAACCTAGGAAAGAAATCTTCCAGGATATTATAAAAGGAAATACCAACTATTCTGTAACAGAGAATAGGACCCTATTCCCCAAGCAGGAATCTTCAACACCTATTTCCGATTATCACACTTTCATGAACTCATTAGTAATCAAAATGATTGACACGCACTGAAGGCTAACTATCTCTTAATAGAGAACAAGACCCTATTCTCCAAGCATGAATCTTCAGCACCTGTCTTTGATTATCATGCTTTCATAAATTCACCAAACAAGATTGCCAATTAAAATTATTAACAGTTACCCAAGCATGAATTATATGAAAAGAATGTAACAATCATAAAGCAGAGTTTCAGCAAAATAGAGTTCAGTAAAGTAGAGTTTCAACAAAACATAATTTAATCAAGGCATGAACAAAAATAATACTAACACACTACAGAACTAATGGGTGAATCTTGTGAAGAAGGTGGGCCCTCCCTTCTCACAAGATTCCCCAGAAACGAAAGGAACTAGGAAGGAATGCTCAGAATAATCTTTTATTCATTTGTCAACTGTATCATGTTACAATGTCTGAAGTAAACATGTCCTTCTCTGTAATTCCTCTCTTAGCCAAGAAGGCCCCCTCTAATGATGATTTCCTCTTATTTAAAGAGGAGAATCCCCTCGATACAATTAATTATCAAAATACATGTGCACATACGAATCCTATTCTTAGTCAGATCTAATCTTCTATACTGAAATAGGATATCGTGGTCTCCTGTAATAGAATGTTATTACAATAGTTGAAATTGTGTTGGGTGAGGTGTAGTTGTTGCAGCTGGTGTAACAGCTTCTTTATTTATCTTCTTGTTACTACTGTTGTGTATTGTTTCAGCATCGCAAATCACGGGTTGTTTCAGCAACAGGATTTGCGTTCTGACTATTTTAGCAACGTGGCCTCAAGCAGTAGCGATGGTTAATTCTAGCTCAGGGTGCAGCTATTGTGGTCAGTGTAACAGTTTCTTCTTTCTGTTGTGTGAATTGTTGTTTCAGCATCGCAGACCACAGACTGTTTCAGCCATGGGGTTTGTGTGCTTTTGACTGTTTCAGCAACGGGCCTTCAAACAACAACAATAATATGTAGTTCGAACTATTTTAGCACTTATGTATTCTTGATCGATGGTTAAATATGACAGTAATGTAAAATTATATGTAAAACAAATTAAACATATAGCAAAGAGAAGAGACGTTATATACCTTTGGAAATATAGGGTAAGGTGATAATGTAAGCTTAAATGTAAGTGGAAAAATGATGTAATGGTAGCAAAAAGTGTGAACAAAAAGGTACATTATAGGGTCCTAACATCCCCCCCAACTTAAAAGGTTGCATGTTCTCAAGCAACTTCAATCTGAATCAGAATCTGAATACCAATTCTGAGCATGCAAGTTACTTAAGAAGTAGCTGTGGAAAGTGTTGTCTGTTGGAGCTCTGAATCCTTGAACGCATTGTAGCCTTTGCCAAGCTGTTGTTTCAGCCTTCTTGGGCAACTTATGATGAACTTGATATTTCTCTGCTGGCATCCACAAAATAGGAAAATGAAATTGATAACCTATCCAGCTTTCAACACATTGTTGAACACATTTGATGTAGCTAGGTACCCGGGAGATTGTTGTCTCAAGATTGGTGGGACTAAAGGTATTGTGTTCCTGTATTTTCTCAGCAGATTGTTGCCAAAACATGTTATTTGCTTGTAGGGAAACGATCTCTGTGGATTTAATGAACTATTGACAATCCTAAAGTATTGTTGTCTGTAGTTGCCGAATATATTGAATCATCCCTAGTTTCTTCAAAAAATGATAATACTCTGCAACAAAGGTGGCAACCTTCTGTGGTTCTGGCCGTATCCAGAGAAGGCGGTTATCCTCGTTATGCTTGGCAGCTAGTAAGTCATTCTTCCATATAATCTAATTGTTAGGGAAGGAGGTGAGTGCCCAAATCTAGATATCACCGACAAGAGGGTTAAGGTTAAGCTGTTGGTTCTCAGGGATGGCCTCATTATGAAGATATACCTAACAGAGGAGGTGTTGATCCATAGTAGTGGCTTATGCAAAGGTTCTAACAAAATCTGTTGGATTTAACACTGCATAGGGTCTGCCTTCTTTTATTGATCTAATCTGAAAAAATGTAAGTCATTCCATGAGGAAAAGAGATTAATTGGAGGATGGTTTCCTTGCAGCCAACAACTTTTGTGCCAAGTCAAACATCAGGACAAATTTGCCTTTTAGCTCTTTATTCTGCTTCGTATGGGCACAGGATTCTTGGCATGTTTGCTCCAAAGCTTCCTAGTTTGAATAGATGTGGTTTAGCCAGAGTAGTCTGTGCTCTTGCAGGCTTTTGTCCTATGTAACAACAGACTCGTTTTTCCATTTGTCCCTTATTGCCTGCTCATCCCATGGTTGAGTTTGTGTTTCAACATCGCAAGTGATAGGCTGAGGTAGGGTCTGAGTGGCTTGTTCCACAAGAGTATGGGTATTGATCTGGCTAGGAGGGGCAGATTCATCAATAGACAATGTTTGTATAGCTTTATTAACAAAAACGGGGCTTCAGATGTGGCAATTGTTGTAGGCCAGGGTTCATTTTGAATTTTGGAAGGTCCTGCTGGTTCTTGTGTAACAGCAGGGTTTTCTTATTTGACTGCAAAAGTCGTAGGTGCAGGGCAAGCTCCAGGAATTGAAATTTGAGTTACTTTGTAGCCTACTTGATAATAGATGTCCCCACATTGGCTGCACATATACTCTCTACACTGATTCTCTGTTGTATTTTCTTTTGTCATGGTCGCTATGCGAGCTAGGGTGTACAATTTAAGTTCCTTCTCGTAGGCTTCCTTTACCATGACTAGCTCTTGCTTGTAGGCTTCCAGTTCAAACCTTAGGAACTCATTTTCTTGTAAGACAGAGGCCATTGTTGGTTCTGGTTGTTGATATTTCAAAGGTATATTAAGAGGGGTGACTGGTTCTTGTGTAACAATTACAACCACACTAGCTAGTTCTTTTGGAGCAGCTACAGGATCGACAATTGATTCTTGTATTTCAGCTTCTTGATGTAGAGAAAGTAATGTTGCGGCACCATGGGCATCTGATTCTTGTATTTCGGTAACAGTGTCAGCAGCTGGTTCTTGTGTTTCAGCTGTAGTTGGTTCTTGTGTAACAACTATAGCTAGTTCTTGTGTTTCAGCTACTGAATGAGTAGTTGGTTCTTGTGTTTCAGCTACTGAATGAGTAGTTGGTTCTTGTGTTTTAGCTACTGAATGAGTAACTGGTTCTTGTGTTTCAACTACTGCATGAGTAGCTGGTTCTTGTGTTTCAACTACTTGATTTGAAAAGGATGATGTCACAGTACACTAGGCCTCTGGTTCTTGTGTTTTAGTGCCCATGGGTGGAATAGGTGAAAGTTCCAAAATTTGGGAGGGTGGAGGTGTACGGGGTTTTAGCCGGATGGGTTGGGGGTTTAGGGCAGTGGTAGTAGTGACTGCTCTTGTTGAGGTCCTTGTTTGTTTTGTTTGTAAAAAGGAGGGAAAAGGAGGAATTTTCTTTCATTTGCATGGGGGTTTTTCCTCAGTGATGGGGCAGGGAGAGTTGTATAGTTCAGAATCATCACTAAGGATATAAAGGGTAGGAGTGGATGATTCTGGTAAAATGTGGGGTGGGATTGGTATGGTGGGGAGGTTAATTGGGTCTGTAGGTGGACTATTAGGTACTAACGGAGGATCTGGAGGGTTTTTTGGTTGTTGTTCCTGAAGATTTTTAGGATGTTCAACAACTTCTTAGGGGTCTATGGGTGGGTTGTTTAGGAGAGGATTTTGTTGGGAAAAACCCTTTTGTATGAGTAGTTGAGAAAGACGGTGATGGGTGAGGGAAAGGGCGATATTTTTAGCCTTTTTACAATAATGCGACACATTTCTAAGACATCCGAGCAGATAGTAGGGAATATTCACCAATCTAGCATGTCTTAAATGAGACAACAAGACAAAATAGTATTGGTAGACTACCTGGTATCGGCCTTCACAGGTAAGGTATTGCTTGACAAACTCTGCAACTTTCAGCCAAGGAGGCGGCAACGAGCTAAGTTGAACACCCCGACCTTTAGGCTCAATTTGTTCCCCTGGCAAGAGGAAATCTTGTTGGGCATTAAGGATGATGTGTTTGTGGATGAACCAGTGAATGCCAATGATAGGGAGACCCGAAACCTGTGCTATATCATCCTCTGTAACTGGAATCTGAACCCCTTGAACAATGGAATAATCTTCCTGAAGATTTCGAGCAAATTGAAGAACCTGTTGTTGATCAAATCCCCGGAGCCTCTGAAAATAGCCCAGCCATCCTGCCTGCAGAAAAATCTAATAGACTTCTGGATATAGTTCTAATAGGGATGTCGTGGTGGGTTTGTACCTTATAACAGAGCCTCCCATAGCTAACAGCTCAGTAAAATGCACCGCCAGAGAGTCAAGTAACCGCTTCTGAGCAGAGTAAGTTTTTCGGGTGAAGGCATGTAAATAGTGGTGAAACAAACGAAAGGATGGTAAAAAAAGAATGACGGTGGTCGGTTCGTGTAAAATGATGGTATAAGATTTCGATATCCCCCCCCCNCCCCAAGTACGACTAAAATAATGATTTTACATGAGTGATAATAATGAGTTGGGATCTTCTCATTAACCATAGTTTAATTGTATTTACGTATACAGTTTACATACCTCATCTTTACCTTTAATTCGTACTTCAAACAAAATATAGTGCCTGTCCATAATAGTTTTGTAGTAGCCATTGGGGAGACTTTTGATTTGTTAGAGAAATTGTATCAAGGATTTGTTTAGTGGAAGGACAAAATGTAGTATAAGAGCGGAAGAGCTTATTGACAGGGAATGTTGAAAAGTTGGTGTTTTAGCAATAGGGAAAGGATAGAAAAATGTTTGTTGAAGAGTGATGTTGCAGAATACTGCTGAGGAAGTGGTGTTTTAGCAGTGGCGACATGTTGTTGAGTAGTGGTGTTTCAGCAATGGAGAAAAGAGCGAAAAATTGCTGAACAATGGTGTTTCAGCAATGGGGAAAAAGGTGAAAAGTTGTGGAACAGTGGTGTTTCAGCAACGGGGAAAAAAGGGTGAAAAATTGCGGAACGGTGGTGTTTCGGCAATGGGGGAAAAGGCGAAAAGTTGTTCAATAGTGGTGTTTCAGCAATGGGGAAAAGGCGAAAAATTGTTGAATAGTGGTGTTTCAGCAATGGGGGAAAAGGTGAAAATTTGTTGAACAGTGGTGTTTCAACAATGGGGAAAAAGACGAAAAATTGCGGAACAATGGTGTTTCGGCAATGGGGGAAAAGGCGAAAAGTTGTTGAATAGTGGTGTTTCAGCAATGAGGAAGAAGGCGAAAAATTGTTGAATAATGGTGTTTCAGCAATGGGGAAAAGGGTGAAAAATGGATGAACAATGGTGTTTCACAAAATGAGGCTTGGCTCTTCTTGAAGTAAGATCGTCATTTCTTGGTAGGCCTTTTCTTTGATCGAGAATTTGCAAAAATCAATTGTAACATGCCATTTCTTGATAGAGATTATTAGTAAAAGAAATCTAATCTAATACTAAAGAAATTAAATTCAAAAAGAATTTATTGCAATGAGGGGTAGGAGGCCCCTCTAAAAAGAGGTAATGAGAGTCTGCCACACATGTGGCCTTAAAATATTCTTTGAAAATAGGGTGTTGGTACAGATGGAGCCGATGACCATTCACAAGTAACGGTATTTTAGACTCATCGATTGTGAGGAGCCTTACTGTTCCATTGGGGAAAACAGTGTCCACTTCGTAAGGTCCAAGCCATCTTGTACGTAGTTTCCCTTGAAATTCTTTAAACCGAGAGTCATACAGTAAGGACCAATTACCTTTTTGGAATTGCTTATGCTTGATAGTTTTGTCATGCCATTTTGATCTTTGTTGTTGAATCATAGTTGTCTGATGCATGGCATCTTGTCTTTTTTCATCCAATTCATTAAGCTGTTGCAACCTGGTTGTCTGTGCATCAGTCAAATCAAGGTTGACAACTAAAGCAGTCCTTAAGGTTTTGATTTCAAATTCCACAGGAATGATGACACTTTTTCCATAAACTAATTCATAGGGAGAGAATCCTCTAGTATTTCTCTAGGTAGTTCTGTAGGCCCATAATGCTCCAGGGAGCCTGTGAGACCAGTCCTTTCTATTTTCCTTCACTATTTTTGTGAGAATGGCTTCTATTACTTTATTTGTGCTTTCCACCTATCCATTGGCTTGGGGGTGGTATGGTGTAGTCATTCTATGTTGAATATGATATTTTTGAAGGGTGCCTTTAAAACCGTGAAAAGTGAAAGGAGGTCCCCCATCTGTAACTAATTCTCTAGGCACTCCAAATCTGATAATGATGTCTTCAAATAGAAAATCTAGAACCGTTTCTTCAGTAGCTCTATGGAGTGCTTTAGCTTCCACCCATTTGGTCATATAATCTGTGAAGACCACTATATAAACTTTTTGATTGGATGGGGGGTTAATGGGTCCTACAAAGTCTAAGGCCCATCTTTCAAATGGTTTGAGTACTACCTGAGGATTTAATGACATTTCATCTCTATGATTAGGTTGGCCCATTCTTTGAAAGCTATCACAAGCCCGAACATATTTCTTTGTATCTTTAAAAAGTGAGGGCCAATAATATCCCATCCTGAGAATTTTATGTGTTGTTCTCTTATCAGCAAAATGCCCTCCACAAGGGCCATCATGACAAGCTTTTAGTAAGTCATAAATCTCATCTTCTCTAATGCACCTTCAGATTTCTTGATCAAGTCCTGTGTGGAAAAGACACCCACTTATCCAGCTATACTAAGCACTTTGTTGAATGATTCTTCTTTTCTCCCAGTGGGATAGGTGTGGTGGTAACTTCCCTGCAACCAAGTAGTTAGCGATGTCTGCATACCATGGTGAGTGAGAAGATACTGCAAATAGATATTCATCAGGAAAGGAAACAACTACTAGGGTATTATCATCAGGTGTTAACCAAGAAAGGAAATCAACAACTACATTTTCTTTTCCTGGTCTATCTACAATTGTAATATCAAATTCCTGTAATAATAGTAACCATCTGGTGACTCGAGCATTTGTGATAGGTTTGTTCATTAAATATTTGATAGTTGAGTGATCAGTATGGACAAGAGTAGAGTAGCCAGTGATATAATGTCGAAATTTATTAATAGCATAGATAACTACTAAGAACTCCTTTTCGGTAACTGTATAGTTAAGTTTAGTAGGAGTCATATTCTTGTTAATGAAGTAAATAGCATAAGGGAGATGATTTTCTTCTTTTCCCAAGATAGCTCCTATTGCAGCATTTGAAGCATCAGAGGATATATGAAAGGGGAGTGTCCAATCAGGTCCTCTTAGAGTAGGGGTTGTAGATAACTGATGTTTAAGTGTATTAAATGCTTCCTAG
>ML785160.1:802529-816366 GCA_009831015.1 Picea engelmannii
TATCTTATTGCATATGGTTGAGGTATGTTCCATGGTTATCTCTTTCTGTTATTTGCTGCATACACACATATAAACACATCTAAAAAGGTAGATCAGCAAAGTGTTTGACGAAATACCTCACTCAGAAAAAGATTTAAAAAGACACCAAAACAGTGATGATCCTTGCATAATGGCTTGGGATCATTACATGCAGACACCTAAGTTATGCAACCACCACTGCGTCTACCTCGGTTGAGACTTCATCTGCTTCGCAGGTGTTGCCGAAAGGACCGGTAGTTAGGGTTTTGTTGGTGCGCTCTTGAGCATTGAACCCTGGGTCTGCCCCTATGTCAACATTTATTCAATAGTTCGTGTTAAAAGAGAAATTTGTTTGGGTTTCCTTGTTTTATAGAGATTTTCTATTTCTTTTAGCTATCTTTAAAACACAAAAAATTACTTTCTTGCTTTGCATTAGATTGGGGGCATCCTTGCATTTGAAGTAGTGAAATTACATGATTTTTGGCATTTTTGGTCTTGAATTCTTAAAAACAAATCTCCTTCATGGCCCGAGTGGGGGAGGGGGGGGGGGGTGTGGGAGGCGCGTGAATTATGTATTGGTGTGTAGTATATTTGTCTCATTTCTTGAAAATATTGATATTTATGAGTTTAGTAAAATTTTGAGACATTGTACAATTGGGAATGATAAATGTTTTCTCCTTCTCCTAGCATAGATTTCATCGAAATGAAAATATTGCATCTTCATCTCTTTGCATAAATTTCAAGTCAGTCAAAAAACCATATTGTCCACGCCATATTCCTTTTAAGTAACAACAACCTTAAAAATAAAGCGCTTATAAAAAATGATTAGACATTTTTATATTTTCTGGTTGCAAACCTACATTAGATTAGTTGTAGGGCTTTGGAATAGGTGTGAAAGATAATTTTCCAAAGCTTCGAACAAACATAGAATCTTGTGATAGGGAGCGGTGAAATCCACTTGCTACATTTTTTCCTGGGAAGCCCTTCTCACACAAGGGTCAAACCTGAGGTCGCATTGAAACTGGCAGAGTTACTCACCCTACTTGATTGGTCTTGGTGTTGAGATTGTGCATATTATGGGGGTCTCTTGAAGGTATACCCACAATGATAAGTGGAAGCCTTTCGAGTTGATTTCGGGCTAGATACCCTACCTTTGTGCGTGTATCGGACTGTCGACTATTTCCCTAGGCGTCACTATAGTATTTGGTAACCTTAGTGGCCTATGTCTTTAGGGTCTTTACACGAGGTGGTTGTGGAGGGGAAAGTCTTCATGGTACTTGGAATCAATGTTGGCCAAACTCACTTAGGCTCCTTGGAGGGTATACCCATGATTATGTGTGGGAGATTACACCAGGGTGTAAATCCGTTAAGCAGGTCATCAACACAAATTTTCCACCTGCTCTATCTCATCCCCTTCTTACTTTGTTCCTGGGATGTTGGATTTCATCACCAACTAGTGTGCTCATTATGAGAGGGTTTTGTTTTCTTACTTGCTTACTAGATTTTTAGCGTGTGCTATTTGTTTTCCCTAGTGAACTCTAGGTTGGATTTTTGTTTTTAATGGTGTCAATTCCCAGAATGACCAATGAAGGAACCTTTTCTCCAGGAGAACCTTTTTTTTTTCCTTCTTATGGAAACATTGGTCCTCCTCACATCACTACTTTGAGCCTTCCAGGTCTCACAATTGGATTACCAGTGTGGTTGTTTTCCACTCAGGTAGTCTCGAATGCAGTTAGTGCTTCATTTGTAAGAACTTCCCCACAAGAACATCAACCTCATGTTTATCCTTCACCTTTTTTACTAGTAAGATATTCTTCGCCTTCTTTACTTGCAAGGTCTTCTTCCATTTCATCTTCTTCACTGAGTGAAATCTCTAAATCTAGTAACTCGGTGGATAAGAAGAAGAAGAAAAATAAGAAAGGGTCTAAACTTCCAACCACTGCCAAACATGTTGGAAAGAAACCAGTTACTAATAATCATACTGGGAGTGTTGATGATGCCAAGATCACCCAAACACCTCATAAGCCCAAGTACCCTTGTAGGCTTTGTAAGGGTAGCCATCTTCTTAAATATTTCCTTGGTCTATCCAAGGTTAAAGAAGCATGGTCTACACAACCTCTCCAACCCATGTTGTCAGCCTCTGAACAACATGTTGGTGACCCCCCATCAACTAGTCACAATAAAGTTGGGAAAAAGAAAAGTAGAGTCAAGTTCCTGTGCATGATATGCAAAAGGATTCATATAACTCACCTTTTCTCTCATATGGACGAAGCCTCGAAATTACTGGAAGAAATGAGTGTTTCAAAGCCTCAACTTCCAGCTGCTTATTGAAAGATTACTCTCAACCCACCTATAGTTGATGTAATGATCAATCCAGTCCCTTCATCGGTTAGTCTGGTTGATCATGTAGTCAATCTAGTCACGTCCTTAGTTGAACCAGTTGACAAAGTGGTCGTTCTGATCCCATCCTCGGTCGATCCCACTCTCTTGTTAGAGAGTGCAACCAAAGTGGTTGATCTGATCCCATCCTCAGTCGATCCCACTCTATTGTTAAAGAGTGTAACCCAAGTGGTCAATCTGATCCCATCCTCGGTCAATCCAACTCTCCCACTAGAAAGTACAACCCAATAGGTTGATCCATTTCCACCTGTCGACCCGATTCTCCCCTTGGAGAATGCAACCCAAGTGGTCGATTTGATCTCGTCATCCGTCGATCCTACTCTCCCACTCGAGAGTAAACCCAATGTTTCCCATGTTTTTCTTATTGATACAAACATTACCGTGATGGGGGGCATTCCTCCTTCTCTCATAGAACCCCCTCCAAGTAATGATTCCATCCTTTTTTATGCAGGTGCACTAATTGGACCTGGTCTTCCCTCTCAAATTCCTTTCAAGATTATATTACAAGTTTGTGGTCGGGATGTTCCTCAGACGCTGATAGACGAAGGTTCTTCCATTAGTATTTTTTCCTCTCTTGCTTGGAAAGATTTGGGTTATCCTCATCTTGTGTCGATTACCCAGACTTTGTTTTCTTTTAAAAGAAGAACCAATCAACCTTTAGGGATCCTTCCTTAGTTTCCTGTAACTTTGGGAGGGAAAACTATCGTTATTAACATCATGGTAGTCCAAGACCCCTTGGATTTTGATTTACTCCTTGGGCGAGATTATTTCTATGCCATGAAAGCTATTGTGTCCACTCTTTTTCATGTGATATCTTTCCCACACGTTGGAAGAGTGGTGACTATTGATCAACTTTCGTTTGTTGTCCCTGACTTGAAAATCAACTCAATAACCTCCCTAAATGATTCTTATATGCATATAGTATCACCCCTACCATAGGTTAATTATGTGGCGTTGTCTCCCATGCCTTCAGTTTTTGATGCAAATGAGTCTCTCACTGTAAGGTCACTTTCTTATGACTTGGATCCGATAGTTGACATGGTGATCTCTTCGGTAGGGCTATTGGAGCCTGACCTCCTTACCCCTACCACGACCCTCGACATGTGTTCCTTCTAGAGTGTGTTTCTTCCATCCAATGAAGATATATTGGAGGCCATGACCGAGTTTTGTCCCTTGACATGGTGCCCTTCTGGATATTTTTCCTCTTGGAAGTCATGATTAAGAAGAGAGATGAGCATGCTTTCTTGATTTCAAGCTCATTAAAAAATGAAACCAACTTTGAGCATGGTTTTCTGCTTTCAATCTCGTTTAAAAATGAAACCAGTTGTGAGGATAGTTTTCTGTCTCTATGGCAACCTCGTTAAAAATGAAATGGAGGTTACAAGCATAGTTCTTGTTTCTGTGTCAAGATCGTTAAAAAATGAAACAGAGGTCTGGGGATTGAACCTGGATTCTCAAGCATATTTCTTGTTCCTGTGTCAAGCTCGTTAAAAAATGAAACAAAATGTTCCCCCTCTCTATTTGAGTCAAGTCCTTCGTCTAGTATTTGAAGCTTCATTTCATTCTCCTTTGTAGTTGGATGAAACGAAGCTTGGGGGGAATTGCTTACAGCCTCTGGATTTCATGCTGAAGTTAAAGCCGCTAGTTTCTTAAGCTAGGGGCTAAGTACCAACCATCCATGTGTTATGCGTTGGGAAGTTCCAAGAATAGTTTTCTATGGTTCAAGCTTGTGTAAAAAATGAAACCACCTACCTCAAGCATAGTTTTCGCTGGTTCAAGCTTGTGTAAAAATGAAACCAGGTTCAAGCATAGTTTAGTTTAGTTTTTAAGCTTGTGTAAAAATAAAATCTATCCCAAGCATAGTTTTTTTTTGTTTTAAAGCTTGCATAAAAATGAAAACAATCCCGAGCTTAGTCTTTGTTCTTTCTCATGCTCATAAATACTTGAGAATAAGTTACCAAGCTTAGTGTTTGTTCTTTCTTGTGCTTGTAAATACGTGAGAATGTAATCGAGTATACTTTTATCACTTTTTCGGACTCGTAAAGGTTATACGAAAAGGAACCTATTGGAGTTCCCTTTAAGCTCTTTTTAGACTCTCTAAACATGAAAAGATTGCCAAGCAACCTTGTTCTTTTCATGCTCATAAAAGTATTTGAAGAAAACGTTCGATGGGTGGTAGGTTATCACTTTTTCGGTCTCGTATAACTAATTTACGAAAAAGGAACTGAGAGAGTTCTCTTTAAGTGTTTTTCAGACTCTCTAAACATGAAAAAGACCTAAGTTTTCTCTCTTTGGACTCGTTAAATAAACATCGAAAGACCCATATGGGACTAGAGTTTTCTTTGAGTGTTTTTCAGACTCTCTAAACATGAAAAACCCATGAGTTTTCTTTCTTTGGACTCGTAAAACAAACATCAAAAGGCCCATATGGGACCAAACCACTTCTTCCTAGGGTTCATTAAACATACTCCAAGGGACTCGTCTGAAGGATGAGCTTACATTTCAAGCATATGTTATCCTCCTCAAGCTTGTGTAAAAATAAAGAGGTACTTGTCAGAAATGGTGGGGGAAAAATTGGGAAAGAAATGTATCTAAACCTGTATTCTATGGAGGAGTCCCTCTAAACATGACACCCTTTTCACTCACTTGTGTCTAGGTTGGAAAATCCACTTGTCTCTTGATCATACTCCTTTATAAGATTACAAATTGGTCTGTGATCCCTGTTGTTGAGTCATTGTTTCCAAGACAGTTGTTGTGTCATCAATATGTTCAAAGAGAAGTTCAACCTAGAAAACCTTCTATTGTGTTGGCCATTTCTGCAGTACTTAAGCCTTCTATTGCGTCGGCCATCCTTGAGTCAGTCCTGAATCATTTGTTACTCTGATCTACTTCAAATCTTGTTACCCATTTCATGTCATTGATGGGGGATACATTAAGGCCCTTCTGTGACAAGTCTTTTCCTATTGACTTTAACTCATTATCAAGGAATTAGACTTAGAAACTAATTGGTACCTTGGAACTTGCATGCCTCAATGGCAGGTTTCCTCGCTTTCAACAGTGGGTTTTCATTATCGACCCCTGATCAAGAGATTCTTTCGAGTGTTCGACTTCATCTCATTAATTCACATTCGTTGGATTGTACTAGAGTAATTTGGGGGTCATTGAAATTAATGGTGATTTACCTCACACTTGTTAATGGTATTTACTAATGACTAGTAATCAAGTGGTTTCTACCATGTTTGACTTCAACACATGTATTCATATGGTTAGATTCGTACTATAGAGTGGTGGAGATGAATACCCTATATCTTTTCTGACAGATTCAGGTTGCGTTGGAGTATTCAGTTTGTACAGTTACATAGATCCACATTGTATGTCTCGTAGCTATGTTCAAATTTGCATCTTCAACACATAGATCCACAGTGTATTTTTGGTGGCTATGTTCAGATTTGAGTCATAATGGCATGGATCCACAGTGTATGTTTGGTGGCCATGACCTATATTACTTGACATGGATCTTTGCATGTCAGCATTTATGTTTTGAGTCACTTGTATTCTAAGTATGGGAATGCCTATCTCAGTGATGATATATTATTGTACTGTATTTCCTTGTTTGTTGGCAGGTTTCTGACCGACGTGTTCCTTGTTCCCTACACACTCAATAAAGTATTTCAACTATCACTCTATTATAACTTCACACTTTGGGGGGTTCTTTGTTACACATTATTTTTGCCATCCCTATGACCGTTAATGATGCAAACCTATATGTTGCCTTCAGAGGGGTCAGTGGCCTGAGTTCCTAAAGAAAGAAGGGATAAGAACTTTTACTGAGAGAAGAAGTTGTATTTTCCTTTGTAAAATCCCTATTAAAGAGGATTTTCACAGGATAATCTATACATAGGGTGCGCAAATGCCGGAAATTCTTGTATGTGGGAAAAATGAGAGTCTTCTTGATGCTTCTAGAAGGAGAAGCTTCTATGGTGAGGTGGCCTCTGAACAGTTTGGATCTTACTCTTTCATGATTTAGTGGGATCATCCTAACCTCCTCACCTTATCCTTTTCAACTTATAAAAGTAGAGGAGCTTTCATGGAGAAAGTTATCTTGATTGGGTTGGAAAGTTCTTGAGTCTTTAAGATTGGATTGTTATTGAGCTTTGTAGCTTGGAGTTTTTGGGCCTATGTTGGCTTTGAGCTTTGCTTTGTCAAGATAGATTGTGAGTAGCTATTAGATCTACAGTCTCAAAATCCGTGGAGTAGAAGTGTGTGGGAAGCAAGGAACTGTTGGAAGGAACTTGACGACATTAAGGCATATGGTTGTATCTTTCTTCCACATTCTTTAATACATATATACTTTTCTTTCCTATATGAATGTTATTTATCCATATTGTATGATTCCTTGATCACATACATAGTTTCATATCAAATAGACTCTATTATTCTTGTCTTTGTTGGCTTGCATTTATTTTTAGATATTTCTCCATAAGCCTCGCGACAGAGCTTGGATTGCATTGGCGAAAGTCGGACATTCGATATTTAAAAGTTATGTTCTAGATCCATTACTCATTTGATAATTGAAATCTAAGGAAAGAGTAGTGTATTGTCTTGTTTTTTTCTAGTTTCGTAGTGAAGCTAGAGGGATTGATTTGTGTCCGCACTTAACAATTATCCTAATAACACTCGTACCTCCAAAACTAAGCACAAGACTCGGTATAAGTAGAAGAAATATTATACTCCAGCTGGTGAGTTTACCTCCAAGCCTCAGCATAAAATAAAACCTTTTCCTCCATCTTCCAAGTCCAGTGATAATTCCTCCAAGACAAAGAAGAGGAAATCAAATGATACGTGTAGTTTTTGTGGCGGACTTGGGCATGTAGAATCTAAGTGTTGGTTGAAACTTGAAGATTTGAATGATACCATGAAGAAACATAAGATTTCCGTACCCAAACCTTCTTCTACTAGTAAAGGACATGCTTTATCATCTCAAGCCTTGTATACATATTCAGATAGTTGGATACTTGATTCTGGTGCTTCACACCACATGACTCATTTTCATGAGTTGTTGACTTCTACATTTGAATGTAGCATTTCACAAATTGCAGTTAGAGACTCTACACAGCTGGATGTTTTTGGATCTGACATAGTGCAATTAGATAAAGGGTTCATTAATGATGTTCTTCTTGTTCCTGACATCTCTGGAAATATTCTCTCTATATATCAGATTTATCATTCTGGTAATGGGAAAACAATAGAGTTTTCTCTTAATGATGTAATCATTCGATAACTACAAAATCCATACATTGTTGTTGCATCTAGAAAAGTAGATCATAGTTCTCAATTGTATAAGTTTGCTTCTTTTGAGTCTTACTTAGGTTTCTCTTTCTTTGCACATGTCGATGTTTTGAGTAGCCTTTGGCATGAAATATTTGGACATCTCAACTACATATATTTTCATCAGTTGAGCACCCAAAAATTGGTGCTTGGTCTTCCTAAAGTTTCTTGTATTGATGGAGTTTGTCCAGGTTGTGTCCTTGGAAAACAACATCAAGATCCTTTTCCTAAAGGAAAAGCATGGCATGCTACAACACCTCTTGAGTTGGTACATAGTGATCTCATGTCATTTCCAGCTTGCTCATTTTCAAGGGCTAAGTATGCACTCACCTTCATTGATGAATTTTCACATCGCTCTTGGGTGTACTTTCTTAAGTACAATAGTGAGGTCCTTGCTACTTTTAATAACTTCAAGGATTTTTTTGAGAAGTATTCATGTATTTCTATGAAGAAACTATGCACAGATAATGGGGGGGAGTATGTTAATCAGGGATTCACAAATTTTTGTAGAGAACATGGCATTCAACATTATCTCATTGCTCCCTACAACCCTCAGCAAAATGGTGTTGTTGAAAGAAATAACATAACACTAAAATAAATGGAAAATTGTAAGATTCAATCCAAGAACATGGCACCTTCCTTTAGGGATGAAGCAGTATACTATGAAAATTACATTCAAATAGGATTCCTCATCGGGATGTACTACATAAGACTCCATAGGAATCTTGGAGCCATGTTAAGCCTGATGTCTATGATTTTAGAGTATTTGGCAGTCTAGTATGGGCCTTAATACCAATTGAAACGAGAAAAGCTATGGAGAAGAAAATCCAATCATTGATATTCATTGGTTATTGTTAGGACATGAAAACATATAGTTTATTTGAACCTATTACTAAAGAAGTATTCTTTTGAAGAGTTGTCCATTTTGATGAAGGATTCAACCCCACATCAAATCCTTTTCCATATTCAAATTGTCATGCAAACAATGGTGTTGAACATGTTGACATTTTTTCTTTAGAAGATGATAATGACCCTTTTGATGTTCAACATCAACATCAACCAGAAGAAAATATACCACCTATACCAACGAGCACAAACATCCTGAACAAGAACAACTTGATCAAGAACATGTACAACTTGATCAAGAAATGCATCTCAAGAGGATATTTCGTGAGAGAAAGAGGCATGACAGGTATGGCTATGAGCCAACTGATTTCAGTTATTCAACCTCAACCTCTTCCCCTATTCAGTCACAAACAATAGGTGTCTCTTTTTTGATTCATACTATCTCAAATGATCCACAACAATTTTTTGATGTTGTTAGCATACCTGAGTGGGTTGCTGCCATGATAGAAGAGTATTCTTCGTTGATGAAGAATCACACATGGGATCTCGTCTCTCTTCCAAAGGGACGAAATCTAGTTCATTGCAAATGTATCTATAGAACCAAATATGCAACAAATGGATCTATTGAGAAGAATAAGGCACGTATTTTGGCCAAGGGATTTTCACAAGTTGAAGGGATTGATTACTCTGATACTTTTTCCCCTGCTGCCAAGATTAATTATATATGCCTTGTGCTTTCACTTGCTGCTTCCCAAGGTTGGTTAGTCTACTAGATGGATGTAAAGAGTTCCTTTCTACATGGTGACTTAGATGAGCAAATCTACATGGAGAATCCCCCTGGTTTTGTGCAGGATTCTTCTCTTGTTTGTAGGCTTCGACGTTCTCTTTATGGTCTCAAACAAGCTCCCTGAGCTTGGTATGAGAAGATAAATAGTTTTCTGATTTCTTCTGGGTTTGATCGTTGTCATTCTGATCCTACAGTTTACACTCAGAAGCAGGGTATTGATCTCTTTATTTTGGTTCTATATGTGGATGATTTAATTCTCATGGGGATTTCTTCATCTATGATTTAGAGTATTCAACAAGCATTGATGGAACAATTTGATATGATAGATCTGTGGCTTCTGCATTATTTTATTGGTCTCCAGGTTCTTCAGTATTCTGAAGGAATCTCCATTTTTCAGCAGAATTATGCACTTGATTTACTTCAGCACTTAGGCATGGTTGACTGTAAACATGCCCCTACTCCATTTCAGTCAGGAGTCACTCTTTCTACCAGTTTCTCCTCACCACGAGTTAATCCTTCATTGTATCAACAAATGATTGGGAGTTTGTTGTATCTAACTCATACACGTTTTGACATATATTTTTCACTAGGAATTGTCTCTCGGTTCTCTCAAGATCCTCATGAGATTCACTCGAAGGCAGCAAAGCGCATTCTGAGGTACATTCAGGGTACTACCAATTTTGGCATTCAATACTCTTCTCATGCTTCTTAGCTTGTGGGATTCACTAACTCTGATTGGGTCATTTTGGTTGATGACTAAAATTCCACATCTGGATTTGTATATTGTCTTGGATCCGCACCTATTACATGGTCTTGCAAAAAGAAATCTACAATTTATTTATCCTCTACGGAAGATGAGTATCGTGTTGCAGTTTTTTCTAGTCATGATTTTCTTTCGCTTCGATAGCTTCTGACAGAGTTTGGTATTCAGTAGGATCATCCCACCACTCTTTGGTGTGATAGTCAAAGTATCATACACATTTCTCACAACCCAGTGGAACATCAATGGAGCAAACACATTGAGATTCACGTGCACTTCGTTCGCCAACTCATGCAAGATGGTGTTCTCATCCTGGAGTTTTTTCCTACTGAAGCACAAGTTGTTGACATATTCACTAAACCTTTGGAATCAGATCACTTTATTCATCTACGATTGATGCTTGGGGTGAAGGAAGTTGTCTTTGGGGTGTTATCTTGAGACCTCCTACCTTCATCGTTTTATGTTGTTTTCTCTCTTTAGGGGAGGAGTTTTTTTATATGGGTTTTCTCCTTTTCTCTACTTATGAGAGTTTGTATTGGGTACCTTTGTAGTCCTAGTATTCAAGACCCATATTTTTTATTTTTTTTGTACTTCCCTAAGTTGCACTTATGGGGGGGTGTTGATGTATAAGTTTACTTAGGATAGCTTGGACATGTCATCCTTCTTGACTATTAGTGGAAAGCCACCATGTGCTTCTTTGACTTATCATTGGAGTGGGTAAATTTCCCAACCATCTCCTTGTCTTATTACTTAAATGAGTGAGTTATCCATCTACCTTCATCAATGTTGTCTCCTCTCAGCCTATTATAAATAGAGGATCTCTTCAATGTAATCAAGCAAGAAGATCAATTAGATCAATCTTTTTTTTTTGTAGAAGGTTGTTGGTCCTTGCAGTTGTTTCCTTGACCCTATGATATTGTCTTTTCTCAATATCTACACTATCATGAGTTGAGAGGGATCCAATTTCTTAAGGTTCCTAACATTTCCTCAAATTATTTTAATCTAAAAAAGGTTTTCACTTCAAATATTTGATCCATCTCCATTTGGAATTAAGATGAATCTAGGTAATATAGAAACCAAAGTTGCAAAAGAAAAAAATGCTCAACCATAATGCAATAATCATCCATAAAATGAACAAATACTATAGAAACATTTAACAAATCCTCTTAACCTACTCATTCATGAGATTTACCCATTGATGTCCTACCTTCATCGTTTTATGTTGTTTTCTCCCTTTAGGGGAGGAGTTTTTCATACGGGTTTTCTCCTTTTCTCCACTTATGAGAGTTTTTTTGGGTACCTTCGTAGGCCTAGTATCCATGACCCATATTTTTGAGTTTTATTGTACTTCCCTAAGTTGCACTTATGGGGGGGTGTTTATGTATAATTTTACTTAGGATATGTAGGACATGTCATCCTTCTTGGTTGTTTGTGTACAACCACCATGTGCGTATTTGACTTATCACTGGAGTGGGTAAATTTCCCAACCATCTCCTTGTCTTATTACTTCAATGAGTGATTTATCCATCTACCTTCATCAATGTTGTCTCCTCTCAGCCTATTATAAATAGAGGATCTCTTCAATGTAATCAAGCAGGCAGATCAATTAGATCAGTCTCTTTTTTTGTAGAAGGTTGTTGGTCGTTGCAGTTGTTTCCTTGAGCCTGTGATATTATCTTTTCTCAATATATACACTATCATGAGTTGAGAGGTATCAAATTTCTTAAGGTTCCTAACCTTTCCTCAAATTGTTTTAATCTAAAAAGGTTTTCACTTCAAAAAAGTTGATTCCTCTCCATTTGGAATTAAGATGAATCTAGGTAATATAGAAACCAAAATCGCAAAAGAAAAAAATGCTCAACCATAATGACATAATCATCCATAAAATGAACAAATACTATAGAAACATTTAACAAAGACTCTTAAACTGATCATTCATGAGATTTACCCATTGATGATTGCAAATTCAATTCTAATAGAGTGCAATTTGTATGGATAAATGATATGTTCATGTTTTAGTTTAAACATCTGAACACACATTACGTAATTGCAACTCAAAACTCTATTGTTTAAATGTTATATATCTGCATGGTTTTGGTCCACTCCACATATCGGCCTATAAATAATATGTGCATATCATGTTCTCCCCAAGTTGAATTTACTAAACTTTCATCAAACCCAAAAGGAAAGCCAAATATTTTATCTTTCTTCTCACTCTATTTATGATCATAAAGATGAACCCAAATATGGTTTAGAACCCATAAGTCAGGTTGTTTCTATAGGAAGCTCTTAACCAATTTGAATAAAAGTAGTTAATGAGCTCACCGAGCTTTGAATACATGGTATAAAGAGGTTAATATAATGAAGGAACCTTGACACAGATGCTCGAAATTAATGTGAATAATAAGTGGGCACCATCATGGACTCTAATCCTTGGCCTTTGAAGGACTCATTTCCTTCGGAATGAAGTCAAGTGAAACTTTTTGAACCTTTGAGCGAAGCAAAAATGCAAGTTATCAGATTATGTAACTTTGAAGGCTTCCCTCCTAGTTCAGTGAAGAATGGTTCTTCACCTCACCCATTGAGAAGCTTAGGGATATAAATAACACAACCTTTTTACTTGATCTTCGAATGAAAAAAGGGGCTGAGAGTTCATTTGGATCCTACCTCCTAAATGTGGTTATGGCCTTTTAAATTTCCAAAATTTCTGGTTTTAGCCTCTTAATTTTCCAAAATTTATATCCCAAAGACTTCCAAGGGGGAAAAATGTCGACCCATATGCATGATGTTGGAATATTGGTTGTTGTCATTGATGTCAACCCTAGTCATGGGTTTTGGACTACAAGATTGATAAAGGTATTTGGACATGAAGGACAATGCACATGCATATACAACACCCATGAATGGATAGTATACATCATTTTTTTTGCGGTGGTATGTGGCACGTCACGTGGATCCTCATGGTTGAGGAGAAATGAATTTTTGAAGATGACAAAGTGAATTGAAGAAGGAAGTACATGTAGGCCCTGAAGAAAATTAAAGAAAAGAATTACAAAATAAAAAAGTGTCAGGTCGGCCCTAATGTTAAAATGAAGTGACATAAATGGTATAAATAAACATCATTATACATTCATTTTGATACAAGTCAAATTTTAGAGGAAATAAGAAGTAAAGAAGGTTGGATTTCAAGGGAGGATGAAGTCTTTTGGTGATGTGTTCTAAGGCATGTTATTTTCAAGTCATCTTACCATTTTTGCTATAAATTTTTTTATAGAATGATTCAGATGGTGAAATCTCTTTGGTATTGAGAAGACATATCAATGTACCTCTTGTAAAAATTTTAGCTCTTGATTCGCTATAATTATGGAGATACACTCTGTGGAATATAGGGTTTGTGACCAGTCCTAAAGCTATTCAATAAATAGGTGTTCCGGGTCAAACAATCATAACTTATTCATCGAGAATCCAAATGATGTGGGAAAAATTTCATTGGAAAGAGTATGGATTGTAGTTTCTTGTGTGTGACTGTCAGAATTGGATGTTAAATATTGAGCACGGGGCATTCTGTACAAGTTCGGTCTCCTGAATAGACCAGAATTGAATAAAGTCTACCATTCTTTCTATAACTTATTTTTGGGGAGGATTCAAGGAGTGAAACTTGGAGGATTTTCAGAGAATACATTGAGTAATATTATATA
>ML785160.1:818870-829638 GCA_009831015.1 Picea engelmannii
CATGCATATACAACACCCATGAATGGATAGTATACATCATGTTGTTTCCGGTGGTATGTGGCACGTCATGTGGATTCTCATGGTTGAGGAGAAATGAATTTTTGAAGATGACAAAGTGAATTGAAGAAGGAAGTACATGTAGGTCCTGAAGATAATTAAAGAAAAGAATTACAAAATAAGAAAGTGTCAGGTCAACCCTAATGTTAAAATGAAATGACATAAATGGTATAAATAAACCATCATTATACATTCATTTTGATACAAGTCAAATTTTAGAGAAAATAAAAAGTAAAGAAGGAAGGATTTCAAGGGAGGATGAAGTCTTTTGGTTATGTGTTCTAAGGTATGTTATTTTTGGGTCATCTTACCATTTTTTCTATAACATTTTTTATAGAACGATTCAGATAGTGAAATCGCTATGGTATTGAGAAAACATATCAAGGTACCTCTGGTAAAAATTTCAGCTCTTGATTCACTATAATTATAGAGATACACTCTGTGGAAGATAGGGTTTGTGACAAGTCCTGAAGCTAGTCAATAAACAGGTGTTCCGGGTAAAAAAGTCATAGTTTTTTCATCGAGAATCCAAATGATGTGGGAAAAATTTCATTGAAAAGAGTACGGAGCATAGTTTCTTTTGTGAGAGTTTTAGAATTGAATATTAAATATTGAGCGCGGGGTATTCTATACAAGTTTGATCTCCTGAATAGACCAGAAATGAATAAAGTCTACCATTTTTTCTATAACTTCTTTTTGGAGAGGATTCAAGGAGTGAAACTTGGAGGAGTTTTAGAGAATACATTGAGTAATATTATATACAGGATCATAGTACTCTAATAATTGAAGAATTGAATAAATTGAAGAAGTCTCAAGAAGCATTATCAGGTTCTATGTGATGATTGGTTGATGGTGATGATTTAATGTAAAGTTTTATTATCTCTCATATATTCTTGGGTGGAAGGAAGGGGCAAGGATGGAGAGTTTAACTCTCTCTTGATATTGAAGAATTGCATCTTCCTCTTGGATTTTTATCCCTCCCTTTACATTTGGCAGATGTAGCTACCTTTGGAAGTCATTACTTCCCTTAAACAATAACTATTGATTATTTCTCATATATTGTGCATGGTGTATTTTGGTGTATTGGTGTTACTCTTATACTATTGTTCATTTCTCATTGGATACAGTTTAATGGTTTAAGTATAAGTTTAAAAAGGTTTTAAATTGTACTTGATATTGATTCACCGCCCTCTCAGTATCAACACATGAATGGGTGTGTTGTGGGACAAACATAATCTACGGAAAAATGTCAGTCCTTGTTATAGTAGGAACATACAACATTCTTTCTTGAGCTTTTTATGCACTTTTTTCCAAATTGGTCTACACATAATTCTTATCTTTCTTCTAAACTCTTATTTCTAAATTTGTTCAAACATTGTTCTTTCTTATAATAACATGCTACCAAGCTTATGAAATCTTAGCCTGTGGAATGAGCTTATGAAATCTTAGCCTGTGAAATGAACATAATATATGGCATAATGTTTTTCATCATAATAGTATTAACATACAACATTTTTTTGAGGTTTTTGTGCACCATTTTTCGATTTTTCAAATTAGTTTAGACATAGTTCTTACCTTTTTTGTTAGATCATTTTAGTATATGTATTTATCTAAATTAGTATTTCTAAATTTAGATCATTTTAGTAATATGAAATTATCTAAATTTTTTATTTTTGAAATTGTTTAAACATTGTTCTACCAAATCTTAGATTAGCCACCTTGTCAATGACATTTAAACTAATTAAACTAATCACAAAATGTTCTTTGTGAGCCTATTGATAGTTATCATCACAACAATTTTAGCATCAACTCTAAGACCTAATATTCTACCTATCAAACATTTTCAATCCATACAATGGAGTTCTCAAGTAAAGAATCCTCACCCTATTAGAGATCTCATACAATTTTTACAAAGTAATCCATATGTTATTTCAACAAGTGAAACTCCTTATTTCAAGGACAATGTGATTTATAATAGAGGAATTTATAATTTAATACCTATTTTCATCATGTACTTGAAATATTACTAATTTTGCAACATTAGTGAGATTTGTCTCCTCCCCCTCTGATCCAGGTGGATATTGGTGTCCACCCACCTTTTTCGACTGGCTCAAAACAGTTTTCTGGAAATTTTGGCAATTTACTATTTTTAGCAGTTTTTAACTTCCGAGGCCATTTTGAGGACCCAAATGAAGGTTTTTAGAGATTGAGGTTCTCAATGATAATAGAAGGCATGATTGAGCCCCCAAAATGAATCTCCTTGATGATACCTTTCCAACGATCTATCATACGCCTAAAACAGAGATCGTATGCAAAAGTTAGGACCCCGGGAAGTTGATGAACCAACTTACCCAAATGGGGCCCACATGACTTTTGGTGCTTCATCTCCTAGGGTTAGGTTTTTGGATGTCTAGGGTTTTTGGAATTCTGGTTTATTGTAAAAATGTCTTCAGAGCCTCATTGTAATCATCTTCTTGCGAATGCGAGTAGTCGTCACATCTCTTCTCAGAGATAAGTTGCCACCATTCTAGAGAGTCTTTCACTCTGTATTTTTACAGTCTCTGTACATTTGTTTCATTAATAGAAATCGTGTATTACTGTATATTCGTGTTTATGGTTTCATATCTTATACATTTATGTTATATTATTGAATATTTGTGATATCTTTGTGCATTTCTTTATTATATCTCCGCTCTCATTTCGTGATGAAAATAATCTGGATCAGTGGTATCATAGTAGGTTGTTCTTGATCGTTTTTTTTAGTGCATGTCCTGACGAGTTCCGAGTATAGAAATTTGGGTATCGAGCTTGTCTCTCTTGAGGACAATCTCTCTTGCACTCCCAATAAAACCTCAATGGTGGAAGAAAATAAAAATGACAAAGAAGACGATCCTATCTGTCTGTTGCTTGAGAAAGCTCTCACGCGATAGAGGGATGAAATGATGGAGAATTTTTCCCACATCCTTCAACACCTATTGATAGCAACAGGGGCATCTTCATCAAGCAACGATTTTGAAAGCACCTCTCCTTTCAAGGTACAATTTAATTTTGATATTCCTATATTTGAAGGACAGATAGATGTAGAAGCCCTAGAAAAATGGTTAAATCTACTAGAAGGGTATTTCTTTGTTCACAATTTTTCCGATAGAGAAAAGATCACCTTCACACTCCTTAAATCTCTCCCTCATGTAAAACATTGGTGGGACACTTACTGGGAGCAAAGTTCCACAGAGGAGTCTGGAATATATGGGGCCGAGCCCACTTGGGATTTTTTTGTGGATGAGGTAAAGGAACAATATTACCCTGTTGAGAAATATGAGGACCAATACATGAGATGGACCACACTAAGGCAAGAGAGGGGCCAAGAAGTTCCATATTTCACCAATACCTTCCATACCTTGCACACCAACATAGGTATCAAAGACTCTGAATGACATTTGGTTCTGAAATACTGTGGGGCTCTACACAGATACATCCAAACTGAAATGGATTTTCTGGACATCTCATTATTCGGTGCTGCTTATTAATATGTTGTTAAAATCGAGAAAAAATTTAATCACCAGAACAAACGGGAGTTCCGGTCTACAAATCCGCAACAACCAAATTTTGATAAACACAGTCCTAACAAACAGTCTCCCGAAAACCCGTCCAAGCCAGAAGAAAAGAAGGGTCACAGGAAGACAAAGAAGGACACCGGAAAATGGTGCAATTTCCACAAAATCCCATGGCACAACACCAATGAATGTCACTCAAAAAAGTCATTGGTGGCCAATATCAAAGACAAGGAGATGAACCCTGATTCAAAATCTGATTTTGAAAATACACGTAAAGGACAAATCATTAACGCAGACCCCACTATTATTGTCTCAACCACAACAATTCAACCAGAAGAAGTAACAGATCCTGAAGAGGGGTAGCGCCTTTTTCATTCACAGATGTGGGTGAAGGGGACCCCGCTACATTTTATTGTTGATAGCAGAAGCCAGAATAACCTCATCTCAACAGAGGTCATCAAATAGTTGGGATTGTCGACAACTCTACACCCACAACCATACAACATCGGGTGGCTTAGCCAAGGACGAGATCTTCATGTCAGCCAACAGTGTCTATTGACATATGACATCCATCCCTTCAAGGATGAGGTATTATGTGATGTTTCCTCACAGGATGTCTGTTAGGGTCCTAACCCGCACATAGGTAGAACAATATATTCAGATGTAGTAAAGGTCAATATTAATAATACCTTTCAATAAAATAGAATAAGGCAGATTTAAGAAGACCTAATAGAAGCTTCCGCTTCTAGAAGGATCTTCCTCTAGATGCTTCTTTTTAGTATAAATAGGAGTCGAGGGTATGAGAACCCTAGCTTGAATATTATTGTAATAGAGCTCTGCTCAACTGGAGGTTTCCCCCTCGAAGAGGCCCATAAACATTGCTTTCAGATTCAAAGTATTATTTCTGTTGTTTTTCTTATATCATTTCAGTGTTATTGTGGTGAATGTTCTGGTTATATTGTTGTTATTCTGCCATTACTAGCATTTTATTTCAGTTCTGCATACATTTTATATCTGGTATATTACAAGTGGTATCAAAGCACTTTCCTTAGCAGAAAGTGTGGGTTAAAAATATTTTTAGGGTAGAGATGTACTGCGGCATCTTTAAGCCACAAAGATCTATTGTTACACGCATAAACCTGCGGTTGAGCAATTCATACACACAGGAAATACAAGTGGTACTTAAGCACATATATGTTGGCCACCCTTGTAACCCCTGTTGGTACCCCTTCAAGTGGTAGCGCATCAAACAACACCTGTGTATGAATCGACCTAGATTACCTTAAGCCCTCTTTATATAAACAGATCGACCACCTGACTGCTATAGTGTCACCAAGAACATCACTCAGGAAGATACTCTCTAGTACCTGGGTAGTTGGGTAGTACGGCTAAGGGTACGGTCTATCCTCCTTAGTTAGTGCCCTGAGATATTGGATCGAGTACTACTGTTGGACCCTGCACGTATATCAAAGAGATATAGCATAGGGAAAAGCCTTGTCTGTAGAACCCTTGAATACCTAACCCTTGGGGGACAAAAACATAAACAAATTAAAATAGACAAGATCTGTTGCCACACAACTGTGTTCAGGTTGCCAAGTAAATACACATTTCTTTTTGGTTAATAATTTGGGCATTTCTTCTCTGCAGTATTCTTCAAACCAGAGTTTAAATATGTTAAAAAAAATAAAATAAAAAAGGAGTCTGGAAATTTTTTCACCATTATTTGAGACCTATTCCATTGGATTTATCTCTTCGCCCTTATCACATTCATCCATATCATTTTTTAGGCCAAAATTTTTACCCAGCCCACCCCTTTTCAGTTTCGTCATCCTCATGGCCCATACTTGTAGCCAAGACTTGGAAGCTCGCTTCAACACCTTGCAATCTAGTCTCAATGAGACCCAACAAGAAGTGAAACAACTCAGTGCCAATGTTGTCTCCATCAATACAACCATGCAGTCCTCAATGGGGGAAGTCAAACAAGACCTCATCACCTAGCTTGAATCAGTCTTTTCAACACTCTACACCAAACTGCATATCCCTACAAATAACCCTTCCTCTTCATCACCTCCACATATTGAAGGTGACCATTCCTCTCATTCCCATACCTTGCACAACCATCACTTTCAACGTGACGTATGCCTTTCGCGGGTGGATGTGAACAAATTTGATGGCTCGAACCCCACTGGTTGGGTAACCCAAATGGAACATTATTTCTCTTTATATGACATTACAGATGACTTGGCCAAATTCCAGTATGGTGTTCTCCATCTAGATCAAGAACGTTGGCAATGGTGGCAATGGAGAAAAACTTATCGTCAAGGGTATATTGCTTGGACACACTTTATGGAAGAGCTTTATGAACGCTTTGACACTGACACCAACCATTTGGGTCGTTTGACAAAGTTGAAACAATTAGGAACAGTGGAAGACTTTATAGCTGCCTTTGAGCACCTAACTTTTAGAACATAGGGCATTTCTGATGCCTTTTTCCGAGAGTGTTTTATCAGTGGCCTCAAGGATGAAATTCGGGCCCATATCTTCATGGCTTGATCTGAGAGTTGGGTGGAGGCTACCAAAAGAGATAAAGAAGCACAACATGTTATATCTTCTCAAAACCGCAAACCCTCCTTTATCCCTCGCCCTAAACCAGTAAATCCCACTACTCCCTCTACTCCACTAAAGATCCAAAAATTAACCAGGGATGAAACGACTGAACGCCAACTCAAAGGCCTTTGTTATAACTGTGATGAAAAATATTTCCCAAGCCACAAGTGTAAAGAACAAAATCCTTTTATGGCCATCTATGAGGAGATTTCGGAAGAAGATGAAGAAACTCCCTCTGTGTCTAAGTCACCTGAATCCACTGACATAACCCCTCCCTCAGACCCTCTCGAAGTAGAACCAATCATTTCCCTCAATGCTCTCACTGGCTTCTCCACTCCCCAAACCCTCAAGCTAATCAGTTACATCAAGCATCAGAAGGTCATCATTCTGGTTGATAGTGGCAGCACCCATAATTTTATTCATCGCCGCATTGCCCAAGAAACTCATTGCTACATCCATGCTATCAATAATTTCCAAATCATGATTGCCAATGGTGGTTCCATGAAATGTGGAGGGCGTTGTGAAAATGTGTGTCTCCAAATTTGTGACTACCACATGAAATCCCATATGTTTGCTATTGACATGGGAGGTTGTGACATTGTGTTGGGTGCAGACTAGCTAAGGACTTTGGGTCCCATTCTCATGGATTTTAAAGACTTAATCATGCAATTTGACCAGGAGGGCCACCAATATAAGTTCCAAGGCATCACCACCGATTCACCTGAGATAATTAGTTCCCATCACATGGAAAAGCTACCCAAAAAGGGTCATTCTGGTGTTATCTCTCAACTCCATGCCATACAAGCAACATAGACACCCTCAGTACCACAAGACCTCCAAGCCATCATTTCTAAACATCAATTGGTATTTTCCACTCCCCAAGGCCTCCCTCCTTCTCATGGTGTTCATGATCATTCCATTCCCCTTGTACCCGAAAGCCTTCCTCCCAATATTTGTCTGTATTGTCACCCCTTTTCCCAAAAAAATAAAATTGAGGAAATGGTTCAGGAACTCCTAAATGCAAGCGTTATCCTCCCTAGTATGAGCCCCTAATCATCTCCTATGGTCATGGTCCTGAAGAAATAAGGTTCTTGGTGAATGTGTCCTAACTTCCGTTCCCTCAACAAACATACCATCAAAGACAAATTCCCCATTCCTGTCATTGATGACCTCCTGGATGAATTGAGTGGTGCCCAATTCTTCACTAAACTGGATCTTTGTTTGGGCTACCACTAGATACGTATGAAAGAGGCAGACATTCCCAAGACTTCCTTTAGAAATTATGAGGGCCACTATGAGTTTTTAGTCATGCCCTTTGGCTTGTGTAATGCCACCTCCACCTTCCAAAGCCTCATTAATCATGTATTTCGTCTTTTTCTCCACCATTTTGTCTTAGTTTTCTTTGATGATATCCTCATCTATAGAAAAACCTAGATAGACCATATTTCTCATGTGGATCAAGTTCTCCATCTAGGCTTAACAGGGTATTATCGCAATTTTGTTAAGAATTACGGGAAGATTGCAACACCTCTCACTGCTCTCCTAAAAAAGAACTCTTTCAATTGGACTACAACCACTACTCAAGCTTTTTAGACCTTGAAGATGGCCATGTGCACCACTCCATTCCTTGACCTTCCCGATTTCACAAAGACCTTTGTGTTGGAATTTGATGCCTTCGGGAAAGGAATTGGTGTTGTCCATATGCAAGAGGGTCGACCTTTGGCCTTTACTAGCAAGAAACTATCTGAAAGAAATCTAGGAAAATCCATCTATGAAAAGGAAATGTTGGCTACTCTGCATGTCGTGGATTTGTGGCATCCTTATCTATTGGGGCAACATTTCCAAATTAAGACAGACCATCAAAGCCTCAAGTATTTTTTGGAACAACACATTTCCTCCCCAGAACAAAAAAAATGGGTGAATAAATTCTTTGGATATGATTATGAGATCATTTATAAGAAAGGAAAAGACAATGTGGTTGTGGATGCACTTTCCCAAAAATATGAAGACAAAGGATCCCTTTTTTCTCTTTCATTCATTGTACCAGATTGGCTCCAATCCATTTGCCAGGAATGGCTACAAGATCCCAAAAGTTCGCAGTTGATCCACCAATTGCAGTCCTAAGCTATAGCTTCCCTAGGGTACTCTTGGATCCATGAGGAACTTTGATACAAAGGTCATTTTTATTTAAGTAAACTATCAAAGCTTAAATCCATGGTACTTTATGAGCTTCACGCTACACCCATAGCAGGGCACTCCGGGTTCACCAAAACCTATGACAGGGTCAAACATTCATTTTTCTGGGATGGTATGAAACAGGACATTCATAATTTTGTAGTTGAATGTGATGTGTTTCAATGCAGCAAGGGAGAAACATTCAAATCGTTGGGCACACTACAACCACTCCCAATTCCACCTTCTATTTGGAAGGATATCTCTATGGATTTTATTATAGGCTTACCCAAATCGGGAAATAAATCCTTCATCATGGTGGTTGTTGATTGCCTTTTCAAGTATTCTCATTTATGCACCCTTCAACACCTGTTTACAACATCCATGGTGGCTCAAATATTCATGGAACAGGTCTTCAAACTTCATGGCATGCCACACTCTATTGTTTATGATCGCGACCCAACTTTCACAAGCAATTTTTGGCAAGAACTGTTCAAGATATAAGGCACCGAATTGCATCTCAGCATAGCTTATCATCGCCAGACTGATGGCCAAATGGAAGTTGTCAACAAGTGTTTGGAAACATATTTGAGGTGTTTTGACTTAGAAAAGAAAAATCAGTGGGCTCAATGGTTACCCCTAGCTGAATGGTGGTACAACACTTCATACCATACAACTACACACGTGACTCCTTTTGAAGCGGTATATGGATAGAAGCCACCTTCAGATCTCTCATACTTATCGGGTGCCTCGAAGGTCCAGGCGGTTGACCTAACACTTACAGCTCGAGAGGCTATTCTTCATACCCTCAAAGAGAATTTGGTCATGGCACAGAATCACAGGAAGCAACAAGCAGATCAAGGTCGCTCTGAACGTCAATTTGCAGAAGGTGATTAGGTGTTTCTTCGACTGTAACCTTACAAGCAAACTTCCCTCAAGGCCAAGCATTGTCAGAAGCTAGCGCCCAAATTTTGTGGTCCTTATATCGTACTCAAGCGTGTGGGACAAGTTTCATATCAGTTAGCTTTTCCCAACAATTCGAAGCTACATCTTGTTTTTCATGTTTCATGGTTAAAGAAGGTGATTGGAGCTAATTGCCAAATTCAAACCAACCTTCCAGAGCTAGCTGAAGAAGGATCCATTTTTCTACATCCAGAAGAAGTTTTGGACCAGCGTGAGAGTCGCCTACGTCAGAGAACCATCAAGGAAGTTCTAGTACAATGGAAAGATACAACTCCAACAGATGCCACTTGGGAACCAACTACCATTCTGCAACAATTTCCTCATCTCAAGCCTTGAGGACAAGGTTGTTTTTAAGGGGGCAGACATGTTAGGGTCCTAACCCACACATAGGTAGAATAATATATTCAGATGTAATAAAGGTTAATATTAATAATGCCTTTCAATAAAATAAAATAAGACAGATGTAAGAAGACCTAATAGAAGCTTCCGCTTCTAGAAGGATCTTCCTCTAGATGCTTCTTTTTAGTATAAATAGGAGTCAAGGGTATGAGAACCCTAGATTGGATATTATTGTAATATAGCTCTTCTCAATTGGAGGTTTCCCCCTCGAAGAGGCTCGTGAACATTGCTTTCAGATTCAAAGTGTTATTTATGTTGTTATTCTTATATCATTTTAGTGTTATTGTGGTGAATGTTCTGGTTATATTGTTGTTATTCTGCCATTACTAGCATTTTATTTCAGTTCTGGATACATTTTATATCTGGTATATTACAATGTATGTGATGTTCTTTTGGTCCAACCATATATGTGGAAGCGCCATGCTATTTATGAGTCTCGACCCCGCAGTGTCGTTGTTACTTTGGGGGGTCATCTCTATAGAATACTAGAGGTAGTTCTGACTACTATTCCACCAAAACAGTGTCACAAGGTAGTATCTCATACTGCAAAATTCAGCTTCTACACAATCTGTTCAAAATCGGAACGGAAGGACATTGGAACCACAACAACCTCGCCCCAAGCACCTTTTATCCAACATAAGCAAGTTAACAAGGTTGCATCAAAGTGCAAAGATTCCTTCTGCACACCGTCCTCTCATGTAGTCCGACTTGTTGAACAGCCTTAGCATCAACAGGTTTGTGACAGACTTCCACAAACTGAGTAGCGCGACGTCTCCAACAAGGCAAGCAGCTCACCAAGATGCAGATTCAGCAAACACTTTTCCCTCTTCCCCGGGAAATCAATGCAATGGATACCATTCCTTCTTAAGGAGGGAGGATTGATCCAAGTAGATATTGGTGACCACCCACCTTTTCTGAATGGCTCAAAACAATTTTCTGGAAATTTTGGCAATTTACTAATTTTTAGCAGTTTTTAACTTCCAGGGCCATTTTGAGGGCCCAAATGAAGGTTTTTC
>ML785160.1:851277-868453 GCA_009831015.1 Picea engelmannii
TTCAGGAGTTCGAGGGGTGAGAGTTTCATGTTGTTCTACATCTCGAAAACTCGAACCCCAATAGCACTGAAAGCAGGGCCCGCGGTATCACGAAACCTTTTCAACCGTCCATCCAAAGGGGACACATGGCGGCAAACTGAGCCATCTCGGCGTTTTGCCCATCGCGACTCCAAGGCGCAAAGAGCAGCTCTGTTATATTCCGACGTACGAGATGCCGGGAGAGTCCCGGACCCGGGCCCACAGCAGCATCGGGTGAGTTCAGGACCGTCAGATCTCAGAAGAACGCGTGGCACCAGATTGAGCCGTCTCGACGTTTCGCTCATCGCGATTTCAAATTGCAGGAATGTCTCCTTCCCATTCGCGAACGCCGAAAGCGCATTGGGAATAAGCACATGGTCACAACCCATGGCCACTTGGGGAGAGAAAGGAGCTGCGTAAAGAAGGCCAAAGGCACCGAGTTCAGTTACAGAGGGGATCATCGCGATCTCCAGGCGCCATCGGACTCGATCTCAATACTGTTTCTAGCATTGAAGTAAATGAAGGCAAGAGCGGGTGGTTGAAACCTCCTTTCATTCATTAAGTGAGGGGAATGGAGGCTCTGGCAAGCCGTCTGCTCGAAGAGGTCCTGTGTATCGATTTTCTCAAAGAAACCACGCCGAAGTCCTCGACTAGACAGAAAAGTCTGCGCACGCTAGCCCAACACTTAATGGCTCAACTACCCTCCTTGCAGGAGCCATGCGTAGTTAAGGTGGCGCTTAAAAAAAAAAAAAGGTATCAGTACGAGTTTGACTAAAGGGACACCAAGCTTTGGGTGATTAGACACGCCTCTGTGAGGTGAATTTTTCTGAGTATATAGACTCAGTCTTTGTATTTTGTAAAGGATCGATGGTTGAGCAAAGCTCCCGATTGTAAAGTTTTGATGAAGCGTTGGTCGCTCTGGTTAATGTATAAGGCATTTGAGATTTCTTACTTTATGGATGTTAGCTTCCCTTCCATCTATTTGTTCACTGTGTTAGAACAACTCAGAATTGGAGGATCCAGTCGAGTTGTGGCTGTTATAGGATGATGTAGGTTGGATCATTGTAATAGTTGCATTGTTCTAATCGCTTATTGTGATTTTCTCAACGCTGAAACGACTTGGAATTGAAGGATTCAGTCGAGTCACCCCTCAGCTCCTTGAAGCTCTGGACCAAGAGGGATCTTGGCTTCCGAGTTTTTCGTCCTCCATCTTCCGAAGGCCTGTTGCCCGAGGCAGTCTTGCTCGCCCTTCTCACAAGTCTTCCTTCTACCACCCTTTAATCCATTTACTAACGGAAGTTGGATCAAGACCTCCCTTGCTTTCTACATACCAAGCCCAGTTTACCAAATTAAAGCTATATTTTCTTGAGTCTTTACCCATCTGATCACCTCATTAAACAAATCGTGACATAAAACTGATGGGCGTTGGGCTCTGCTCCTGCAAGCAATCCAGAAGTGACTTCTAACGCTAACAGATACCATGTAGAAATCTTGGTTTAACCTGGATCTTAAATGAGCTTAGCCTCCATACATGGAGAAAAAGAGCTATCATTCGTATTTATAACAAGCCCAAGCCAAACTCATAATTATCTGGCACACAAAGAGGGAAAACTAGGTATACAACTTGGCAATAAGGATCTCTGGTGCAACACCCACAACAATTATGAATGAATGAAAAGAAAACAAAGTCCAAAGGATTTGGTTCCCCATTAATGCAATTTAAGTTGATATTGAAATATATATTTTCACACATAGAGCTATGCTGACCAGTTCTCATGCATCAGGAATAACACCATCCAAACTTATTGATCAGTTCTCATGCATCAACCAAACTAATTTATAAATAAAATGTGAAATGTTAGGAGCATTAATGTGGAGATTTTAGTTATCAATTATAAGACCTCGAGATTGGTGAGTGATATGGGAATTTTAATACTAGTCATGTGATATTTGAAGACTATAGATTTGAAGAACAAGCTATAAGGAGTTAAAAACCATGAGCACAATAGATTTGTTCAATGGATTCCATTATTAAGCAGCAGAAATACATAGTAATATAAAATAGAAGTGTAGCATCTGTAGGAGAATGACACCAAAGTGGTTGTCCTTCCATGCTCTGTTCAGGGAACTATATAACCTGCACATCAGGCACAAACAAACATACAAACAGATGAGATAATTCATTGTAGACTTCACTAAGCTACATAGTGAGAGTCTAGGTGAAGAGATGAAAATGGAAGAAAGAAACTTACTCCCGCATTTCTTTCCAGCGGAGCGATTGGCAATTTTGCAGCGCTTAGGAATGGAAACGGCCACAGCAGGGTTGATTCCAGCCTGTTTTGCTATGGGAGAAAGGAAGACTGCACACAGACAGGCTGGCATTGCAAGGGCTTTCCTCACTTGGGTGCAGCAGGCAGGAGGGACGCTTGCCTTGGCATTATTTGCAGCCCCAATGCACGGGCTTAGACTGAGAGCCACCGTATTGATGGGAGTCTTCCCACATTCACCAGCGCCATAAGCAGTCTGCAATATGTGTGAGCTCCACACTGCAATCAGTATCACCGCCATTGCCTTCACAATCGCCATAACCAAGGAATCCCAAGTTCCCCTTTTAATAATTTTCTGTTGTCTCTCTCAATAACACTAACTATCGATCACCCAAAGTGAAGAAGGTACAAGAAGAGAAACAACCAGTTCTCTATTCTTATAAACGAGGGATCCCTTCCATGAAATCAAGATCTCAGTATGAACGCGGAGAAAAGATGGGTGGCGTGATTCTTTTATGGGCCCCGCTAAATGGTCTGCGTCGTACTATTTTCCACTGGTCCCTGGAAGTTGTGAGTGACAGTTTTATAATGCGCTCTCCACCAAATCTTTTCAGTCTTTTCTTCAACAAACAGCTTAGATACGGTACTACATGACCTGCCACGAAATCTAGTGCGGATCTTCAGGACCATATTTTATTTCTTTACTCGCTGGTTTTCTCTGAGAAGATAAATATGGTCAACTCACGCGTGGCATCAACAAACCAAATGGCAGATTAATGGTAACGCCATCATGTCCTATGAAATAATGTCTACCAAAAGCAAGTCTTGTCATGTGATACTAATAGGTTACTCCATGCAGCATTACTTAGATGAAGCCACGTATCACCTACATGTAGTGTCATAGGCAGCATTACTTAGACAAGGCCATGTGCCACTTACATGTAGTGTCATAGGCTGAAATAACATTACACACTACATAAAAGGATAAAAGGTGTTGTCTAACTATTTTATGTTTTCACCCTTTTCATCAGCGACATAAATTTGCTTGAAATTACAAATTTATGTTTTTTAATTGAATTTTTTAATTCTTATAAGTTTCCAGGAAGAAAATTATTCTCGAATTTGTATTAAGTAAATTCGTTTACAATAATCTGGAAGTAACAGCAGGAAAAAGGCGATGACTGGCCCATTTACAAAAACAAACAGAGTGATCCCAAGATGAAAAAGCGAGCCGACTGTGGCAAGAAAGCGATGTTGTCTCATCGCAATCATTAACAGAGTGTCCCAAGTGGAAAATAACGCAGGACATGAAACAAAATCAGAGAGGACCCGTCGCTGGTCAGATAGCAATGATGGTCCAAGAGAATGCTGATAGGAGGCCTCTAGATGATTCACTCCTTGGGCAGTAGTATACCTGTAACTGAAAAAATCATTGCTGTACCTGTGCTGCAGAAAGTAACCTTAAGGCTCGAATATAGTGATAGTGGAGATGGGGCTATCTAATCCATTATCACTGTGGTAAACCATAAGCTTCCCCGCCTCCTGTCCGAGAGCCTTCTTGGATAAAGAGTCAGCCTCAGAATTGTGACATCGAGGAATATGATGGAAAGTAGCAGCAGTGAAGAGATTAGCCAGCATTCTGGTCAGTTTCTTCCATCCTTCGATGTGAACAGATTGGAGATTACTCTTGTGATTAATCCAATCTATAATTATTCTTAAGTCACCGAGAATCAGTAAGTGATCTAGAGACCAGCTGGAGGCCAGGTAGAGAGAGGCCCATAAAGCCATGAGCTCTGCTTTAGTGTTGGATCCATCACCACAGTTCATAAACCACTTAGTAACTCTGGATGAATGTGTCTTGAATGTGCCCCCGGCTCCACAGCAATGGGCATTGGCCTGAGCTGCGCCATCAAAACAAATAATGGTGTACCCAGGATCCAGCGAGAAATAAACAGGCTTAACATGCAGATCTCTGATAGAAGACAGCTTCCAATGGAAGGAGGATAAAATACGGTGGATGATCGCATCGCAGGAGGGGGGACGACCTTCGAAGACAAAAGACATAATATTAAAATGTCCACTTATATTCAGATATGCAAGGTTTGGACACAACAACTAGAACACAATGAACTTTTCTCATCCTTACTAGAACCAAGCTTTAATTCAAAATTGTAACATAAGGCCATGCTTCTATGTGTTTATATTCCTTCTTAAATCTAATTCATGTAAACCTAGGTAATATGGAAAATCTATCACATATAGCATGAATGGTCTTTACTTCAACACATAATGGCTATATTAATTAACATAAAGGAGATTTGGAATCGCTGCATGGAACCTATAACTAAAACAATCCAAAATAAATTAAATCTTTTGTTTTTACTTGGCAATTCCTTACTCATCAATAACCCACCACTCTCATGCAAGTAGCACCTTAGCCACCAAACGTTATGCAAAGGAGTGGGTAACCAAGAGAAAGTGCGTGCAACTTGTACAACCTTGTATGGCTTCTCAATTAGCAAGAAAATAGTCGTATGATCGGTAGGCGATGAGGAATGGATCCAAATTAGGGTTTTAGAGTTGATTATGCCACCTAGGGTTGTATATTAGTTACGACACTTTGATTGGAGTTCACAACAAATAGATGATAACTACATAACAAAGGAAACCAAGATAACTTAGGGTTAATTTATTGACCTCCTTTGGTGATGTAATTAACACAAGTGCTAGAAGTGAAAGAGAGGAGAAATGGAAAGAATTCACTTGGAAGGACATTCTTGTTGGTGGTGAAGCTACTTGGGATGAATTTAAGATGTATCAAAGGTATCTATGAGAGATTTACTCCACTTGAATGAACCTACACATGCTTATGTACTTGCTTGCAAGATAGACCTTTGATCTTAGTCTCTAATAAAATGAAACGAAAATGCCTAGATCTATGATATAAATGATCAAACAATGACGTGTTGTATGGTGACCCAAAGTGCCCTAAAAAAGGTGGTGCCTATCTTTCCCTAGATATATTCTAATCTCCCTTGAGGTAGTAAGGTTGACTTTTTCAAAGTGTTGGAGGGGACTAAACCAATGGAGACACCCAATGACAAAACAAGAAACCTTCAAAGAAGAAACCAAACCAAAGAAAAAGATACATGTATAGATACTAGAGATGAAAAGAATGAGCAACCTAAGAGCATGGAAGAGGTGTTAGGAAGCCAGATCACGACTTGATGCCAATTTGGTAGGGTTCTAAAAAGATATTTTCAAGAATGGAAAAGAAATTGGAAAGCCTTTACAAAGAGGACACGAGCAATATAAATAGGCAAACAAATAAATTCAAGGTGTAAGTGAATGTTGTTGAGATTTTATGTAATTTTGGAAGTTATTCCTAAGTGTAATTGTATTGGTCATAACCTCGAGAAGGTTGACTTGATAAGTCATTGTGAAAGGGTTTATTGATAAGTCATGTCTTTTAGGTATTTAGAGTATAAATAGAGGTTATATCGAATCATATTGTAACATCTCATTGAACATAATTACAAAGAGTAGTGCACATTTACTAGGAGGTTATTCTTGGTTCGTGTATGAGTCTCTTTGGTCTTGATTTTGTGAAAGAGCATTGTATGACATTGTACATGTTGGAGGAATCTATACTGAGGAAAGTTTGCAGGGTTTTCTCCCCCTTGAGGGTTTCCGTGAGGATATATCTTGTTGTTTTGTGGATATCTATCTTTCAATTATGATTCTTTTGCATATTAAATAATAATAAAATAATATATACAATATCATCTCATATAGAAAATTCAACATGGTATTAGAGCAGGACTAAGCTAAATCTCTCCCGAGAGGGCCCAGTATCTTGAGAGGAGTCGCCCACAATGCCTAGTAGTGTAGAGATGAGTGGAGGAGCGTCGCCTTTTTGTTGGAGCAAAAACTATAGCCATCGTTCTAATTAAAGGAGGAATCCCTGTCGTTCCTTAAGAAATCTATTGTTGTTTCCTTCATATGAGTGTTGTCCGTGGTGTGGGACTCTATTGATGTTGTTGTGAGAATGAGAATGAAAAGGTAGTAGTCGTTGAAGTGTTGTTGCATTGGAAGTCGTGAGGTTGTGTAAATTAAGGAATGCATATTTCTCTTGATTCTCATAGCCGCTACAGCGTGGGCTCGAGCCACCAATGCATTGAAGGAGCCGAGAGCACAGTGAGAAAAACCTGCTGAGTGAGCCATGATCTGTGGAGCTCTTCCATGGACGTGTTGAGTTTCGGAGTGTCGCTTGGGGATGTGACTGTTTTTTAATTACAGAAGCATTAAATTCTTCCAGTTCATAATAATGGAGAGCGCATTGAACCACGAGATCACGCCATGGTTAAAACAGTTGCCAATTGAGGTTTGCAAAAAATGGTTTTATAGTGGTCACTACGTTGAAGAGTGCCTCCACATAATAAAATTAACCAGTGGTCAAGGGATCAAATGCCACAAAGTTTGTATCTAGATTTGAGAGAATTTAGTTGCAAATAATTGTTGGGTATGTGCAGAATGGAAACATAGCCAAAGCCCTGAGACTGTTTTGGGAGATGTCGAAGTGGAATGTGGTTTCCTGGAATGCTATGATTGCAGGATATGGTCAAAATGGACACGACGATGAGGTCTTACAACTCATCCATCAAATGCAGTCGAAAAGTATGAAGCTTGATGTCATGCTCAACCAATTCATGTTTGTAAGTATTCTAAGGGTATGTGCCAGCTTAATAATTGTTAAATGTGGCAAGGAGGTTCATGCCCACATTATTAAAATTGGATTTGATAAAGATATGTTTGCTGGAAGTGCTCTTGTCGATATGTATTCTAAATGTGGCAGCATAGAGGATGCATGCAGAGTGTTCAATGAAATGCCAGCACAAAATTTGATTTAGTGAAATGCAATGATTGTCGGATATGCTTAGAATGGGTACATTGAGGAGGACTTGAAGTGTTTTATTCACATGGAGCTATAAGGCATGGAACATGGTAGAGAGATTCATGTTTATATAATTAAAACAAGAGTTCACTATGATGTCTTTATGGGAAGCACTTTGGTTGACATGTATGGCAAGTGTGGGGATATGTAAAGTGCACGTGAGGTGTTTGATGAAACTGTTCAATGAGATGTTGTATTGTGGACTGTGATGATTGCAACATGTGCTCAACATGACCATGGCAAGGAAGCCCTTAGATTGTTTGAAGAAATGCATTCCACAAGGATGAAACCAGACCGCGTTACCTTTATTGGTGTTTTATCTGCATGCAGCCAAGAGGGCCTAGTGAACAAAGGCCATGAGTACTTTCATTCTATGAGTGAATATTATGGAATCATTCCAAGAATGGAACATTATGCTTGCATGGTGGACCTTTTTGGTCATGCTGGATACTTGGATGAGGCAGGGAACTTAGTCAAGGAAGTGCCAATTGAATGTGGCTCAATGGTGTGGTGGACCTTGCTTGTGGCCTACAGAGTCCATGGCAATATGGAGAATGAGAATGTTGTGCATTTCTTGCACATAAGAATGAGTATTCTTGACTTCGTTGAGAATTGTTAGCACATCGAAGATAGTTGATTTCTTGTGAATTGACTTTGTCTATTTGAATTTCCTTATGCTCTTACGAATGGGAGGATGATAATGGAATTGATTATTCTAATTGTTGTTGTTGTCTTGAGCCTTACTTTCTTTACATTCTGGACAAATTACCGTGGAAATGCTTGTTCCATGGGGATGTTATTGTTCTTGTTATAGGAAAGTTACCATGGATACCTGACTAAGGATGAGGTCTTCAGCAGATTCTAAGAGTTAAGGGCTTGTAATGTCCCTTTCCAAATAGGAGCTCCAGAGAGGAGGCTTAATGGTCTAAACCGCCCTGTTAGACTATAGCCAGGGCCAAAGAGGGGTAAACAGGGTTACTAGAGGTCACTCCAATCACAGGTGTTATATTCGGAAAGTGATATTGAGCTAAAAAGGGTTAAAAACGATTTCAAGTCATTATGAGCTAAAAATAGAAGTCAACAGTGAATTAGGGTTTCAACAGTGATTTAGGGTTTTTGAAGTCAACAATGAATTAGGGTTGCAGCATGATTTAGGGTTTTGAAAAGATATAAAGGAAGGGTCAGTGACCTAATTCATCATTATGCATATTATGACTTGTCATTGAGGAGAAGAGGCGCATCTCAAGAGAGATAGTTTAGTGTATTCTAGGAGGAAGACACCAGTTTGTTGATTTCGGTGTTGAAAGACACACCCTAGTCACCGGGAAGATCATCCAGGTCTTCCATCATTATTCATTGATTCTGCAGTGCTCCCATATTCCAGGTATTATCTTTTAGTTTCTTATTTGTATTCCGACTAAGATCCTTTTGTCTTTTGATCTAGCCGAGTGTTGTTATTCAACTGCAGTTACTTATTTGTATTCTGTCTAATATCCTTTGTTTGTTGATCTAGTCGAGTATTGTTAGTTTATTCAGACGCATTCGACCATTTTGTAATCCACAGAGATATCATAATACAAACTTTGCAGTCCTTTGTCGCGTTTATTATTTGTATGATCATTTATATGTTGTAAACCTTTGATCCTATACACACATTCACATCGTTTCCTATACTAGCCAAGTTAAGAACATTACAGTGGTATCAGAGCTTTAGTCTTACCAACCTGTGACTAAATACAATGAGTGCAGCAGAATACCTAGAGGGTCATGAACACGTAGGTGACGAATATGTCACTTACAACAGGCATCAGGAAAGAAGGCATAGGCTTGATTTTCCCCCTTTTCCTCCTAGATCAGAGAAAGAGGAAGAGGCACACAGAGAAGCAGAGAGAAGGGCAGAGCGTGAAGCTGAGCACGAGGTAGAGAGGATTCTATGAGACAGATATGAGCGACCAGAGGGCAGTGGAAAGGCCCCCATAGATTCAGATGAAGTTTTCATGCAAGTTATCAACAATATGTTAGCTAGTCAACGGACCATGTCTCAGTCCTTGGCACAGGTGGTTGATAGATTGGCTAGAGTGGGCACCCCAGATACACAAGTCTCGCATGTAGCATAGGGGAACTCGAGAGCAGGCAGTAGACCCCAGTCACCCTCTCACACATACACCTTTGTGAGTAGGGTTCCTAGACCCTTGTTTCCCATTTTCCAGAGGGCACCCCCGTTAGCAGCACCGCCACCGATAGCATAGAGGCCACCCACTCATGCTGACGACATTGCAGAGTATAGGAGGGAGTATGAAACATTGGGTCATGAATTCCATCAGAACATGATCTTAGTCGAGTACTGTGGACTTAGACTCAGGAACCACACCAGAGAACCGCAGAGGGGAGGACCACCACAACAACAGGGGAATAACCTCGATTTCATCTGAAAAGTTGGGAAACTTACCATCCCTTATTTCGACGGATTGTCCAAATACACCACCAGAGCTTGAGTACAGAAGCTAGACACGTATTACAAGCTCAACCAGATGACTGAGACAGAGTCCATCAGTTTCGCGACCTTATGCTTGGAGGGTGAGGCACACGAGTGGTGGTATCATGGACTAGTGACATTGGGTCACAGTCGCATCACCTCCTATAGGGAGTTTACAGATAGGCTCATGGATAGGTTTGACAGGAAGGATCCTGAGATACACTTCAGGGGTCTAGCCTAGTTGAGATAAATTGGCACGGCAGAGGTGTTTATCACAGAGTTTTAGCGGGTATCCATGGCAGTGATAGATATATTAGATTCCAAGATGATCATGCTATTCACAGAAGGATTCACAGATCCTTTGAGAGGATGGGTGAAGGAATACAGGCCTCCCACTTTACAGGATGCCATCCTTTGCACTCGATATCTGGAAGACTCAGTGCCAAAGACTAAAACTTTCTCAAAACCATTTGTGCCCCAAAGGGATCAAGACAGGAAGCCATTCCAGAGAGAATGGAAGGGCAAGGAGAAGTTGGATGATGAGACTAGGCGAGAGCTTATGAGGAAGAATCTTTTCTTCAGTTGCAGAGATCTTTTGGTCCCAGGCCACAGGTGCATGGGCAAGGGAGATATTCATTATATTGAGGTAGCAGCAGACAACATGGATAGTGAGGAGGATGAGCAGGACAGTGGATCCACTAGTTTAGAGGAGGAGTCAGCACCAGCAGAGGAGCAACCTCCCCATAGACCACCGACATCGGCAGGAGCCCATCCTCCAGTAGTCCCACAACCGCCAGAACAGGATAACAAGAGGAAACCAACAAAGGGAGGTGTCATAGCGACCCTTTTTGGTGTTCCTAGGTATGATACTCTATGTATAAGAGGGATTATTCAGGGGAAACAAGAAATCACCCTAATAGATGGTGGGGCCACCCACAACTTCATCGACGCTTCACTAGTATCAAGACAGGCACTTCATACAAAGGAGTTTGAGGGGTTTGATGTTGCGGTAGCAGATGGCCACACAATGGAGTGTCTAGACAGAGTTCCAAACTTAGAGATAAAGTTAGGGAACTACACAGTGAGAGACACATTTTATGTGGTTGAGCTATCAGACACATATGTGGTGTTAGGAGTTTAGTGGATGATTACCTTGGGAAAAATCACTACCAACTACCAAACCTTGGAAATGGGATTCAGAGATCAGGATGGGAAGAAGGTTTTTCTAAGAGGTATGTTGATAGGAGCACCCATGACAATTTTAGCCAAGAGGAAGGAGAGGATATTTATACATGGGGAGGTAGCATATGTTGTATAATGCTTGATCACTACTCAGAAGGATTCAGAAGGTTGACAACAATACCATACAGAGATCAAGAATTTATTGGGACGACATCAACAGGTCTTTGAGGCAATTCCACTAGGGAGACCACCTAACAAGGGGTTTGAGCACACCATTGATTTGGAGGAAGGGGCCAAACCTATGATCACCCCCCCCCTATCATCATCCTAGGAGGTTCAAGGATGAGATAGAGAAGGCAATCAAGGAACTTCTGGTGATGGGACACATCAGACCGAGCAACAACCCCTTCTTCAGTTGTCTTAGTTCTGAAGAAGGATGGCACCATGAGGATGTGCATTGATTACCGAGCCTTGAACAAGAAAACCATCAAGAACCGGTACCCTATCCCACACATTGACGAGTTGATGGATGAACTGCATGGGGCAGTTTTCTTCTAAAAAAATGATCTATGCTMTGGATATCATCAGATCAACATCCAAGAGCAGGACATAGAGAAGATGACATTTCGATGTCATTTTGGACACTTCGAGTTCCTAGTTATGCCATTTGGACTAACCAATGCACCCGCTACATTCCAATCTTGCATGAACCATATATTCAGGGACCATTTAAGGAAATCAGTCTTGGTTTTCTTTGACGACATCTTGATCTATAGCCGGTCATGGCAAGAGAATATGAGGCACCTGGATGAGGTATTGAGCATCATGGAGGCACAATGATTATATGCCAAAGAGTCCAAGTGCAAGTTCAGTATGACAGAGTCGCTTTACTTAGGCCACATCATCAGTGCATAGGGGGTACAGGTGCACCAAGAGAAGATCAGGGTCATTCTGGATTGGCTGACACCCAAGAACGTGACATAATTGAGGAGCTTCTTCGGGATGTGCAGCTATTAAAGGCCGTTTGTCCGTGGTTTTTCTCAGCTTGGAGCAGTGCTGGTAGATCTTACCAAGCATGGGGCCTTCATATGGACCGAGAAATCATAAGAAGCCTTTGATCACATGAAGGAATTCATGGGCACTTGTCCAGTGTTGGCACTACCAAACTTCACCTTACCATTTGTACTAGAGTGTGACGCATCCGACGAAGGGATCAATGCATTTTTGATGCAGGGAGGAAACCCCATTGTATTCGAGAGTCAGAAGCTTAGTCAACCTGAGAGTTTGTACTCCATTTATGACAAGGAAATGTTGGAAATCATGCATGCCTTGATCAAGTTCAGGCAATATTTGGTGGGCAGCAAATTCGTGGTCAAGACCGATCACAACAGTTTGAAGTATTTCCTTGAGAAGAAGGACCTCAGTGAGCGCCAACAAAAATGGGTGATGAAGGTACAGGCATTCAAATTTGACATAGAGTATGCCAAGGGGAAGAAGAACATTGTGGCCGATGCACTATTGAGGAGACCTGCAACGTGTTCTTTGATGGAGATTTCAACAAATTGGAAATCCCACTTGTCAGTGGAATATTCCAAGAACAAGTTCGCTTGTGAGGTGATGGATGGGCAGATATAGGATGAACGGTATAGGGTCATTGACGATGTCATATTTTACAAAGATAAAGTCTACTTGGTGCTAGATTCAGGGCTTAAGAAGAAGGTCCTCACCGCAGTTCATGTTTCACCTCTAGCAGGCCATTAGGGGTTTTTCAAAACCTACAGATAGATAAGAGAGAGGTTCTCATGGAAGGGCCTCAAACAAGACGTTATGAGACACGTCAATGAGTGTGTGGCTTGCCAGTAGAACAAGTCAGAGAATTCTCTTCCAGCAGGGCTACTTCATCCACTCCCCATTCTAGAGAAGAAATGGGAAAGTATATCTATGGACTTCATCACAGGTCTACCCAAGGTCCAGGGTAAGGATTGTATCTATGTAGTGGTCAAAAGATTGACCAAGTTTTCTCACTTCTACGCCATACTGACAAAGTACAACGCAGTTCAGATAGCTGATCTTTTCTTCAAGGAGGTCTTCAGACTTCATGGGTTTCTGAAGAACATCATTAGTGACAGGGACAGTTGGTTCATAGGGACATTTTGGAGAGAGTTGTTTTGTTTGGTGGGGACATAGTTGACACCTAGCACCAACTATCACCCTCAGACAGATGGGAAGATCGAGATTGTCAACAAGTGGGTTGAAGGGTATTTGAGAAATTATGTAGGAGGACAGCAAAGAATGTGGGTAAAGTGGTTACATTTAGGAGAACATTGCTACAACACCACCTTCCACATGTCCATTGGTATGACACCCTTCCGAGAATTGTATGGATATGATGCTCCCACATTGGTAGACTTGGTCTTCGAGGAGAGCAGAGATCCCAAGGCTAAGGATTGGATCATAGAGAGTCAAGAGATTCTCAAGTTGTTGAAAGAGAACCTGCAGACGACACAAAACCGACAGAAGATAAGTGCGGACATGCATAGGATAGAGCGCAACTTTGAGGTTGGAGATTTGGTTTTCTTGAGATTCCAACGCTACAGACAGTCATCTCTGAAGAAGAGTGGGGCTGAGAAGCTCAAGCCTAGATTTTATGGTCCTTATAGGATCATGCATCGAGTAGGAGAGGTTGCTTACGAGCTAGAGCTTCTAGAGGGAAGCAAGATTCATAATGTGTTCCACGTGTCTTGCCTTAAAAAGGCAGTGGGACAATTCATTAGCACATCAGAGGAGCTTCCCCCGTTGGATGAGGAGGGACAATTGGAGTTAGTTCCAGAGGAGGTTTTGGAGTTCCGGGAGTGGAAACTGAGGAGCAAGGTCATTAGAGAGTGTTTGATCAAATGGAGAGGGCTTCTAGTAGAGGACACTACTTGGGAGAGAGAGTAGGTGTTGCAGCACCTTGGACTGGTATTGCTTGATGATAAGCAATTTCGGGAAGGGAGGACTGTAATGTCCCTTTCCAAATAGGAGCTCCAGAGAGGAGGCTTAATGGTCTAAACCGCCCTGTTAGACTATAGCCAGGGCCAAAGAGGGGTAAATAGGGTTACTAGAGGTCACTCCAGTCACAGGTGTTATATTCATAAAGTGACATTGAGCTAAAAAGGGTTAAAAGCGCTTTTAAGTCATTATGAGCTAAAAATAGAAGTCAATAGTGAATTAGGATTTCAATAATGATTTAGGGTTTTGGAAGTCAATAGTGAATTAGGATTTCAGCAGTGATTTAGGGTTTTGGAAGTCAATAGTGAATTAGGGTTTCAACATGATTTAGTGTTTTGAAAAGCTATAAAGGAAGGGTCAACAACCTAATTCATCATTATGCAGATTATGACTTGTCATTGAGGAGAAGAAGCGCATCTCAGGAGAGATAGTTCAGTGTATTTCAGGAGGAAGACACTAGTTGGCTGATTTTGGTGTTGAAAGACACACCCTAGTCATCAAGAAGATCATCCAGGTCTTCCATCACTCTTTATTGATTCTGTAGTGCTCCCATAATCTTGGTATGATATTTCAGTTGCTTATTTGTATTCTGGATAAGATCCTTTTGTCTTTTGATCTAGCCGAGTGTTGTTATTCAACCGTAGTTGCTTATTTGTATTCCAACTAAGATCCTTTGTTTGTTGATCTAGTTAAGTATTGTCAGTTTATTCAGATGCATTCGACCATTTTGTAATCCACATAGATATCATAATACAAACTTTGCAGTCCTTTGTCATATTTATTATTTGTATGATCATTTATATGATGTAAACCTTTGATCCTACACACACATTAGCAGTGTTTCCTAGACTAGCCAAGTCAGGAACCTTACAGGGCTGAGGTAGAGAACATGCCAAAGAAGAAGATCAATATCAACACGAGTATTTGGTGATAAGTGATCAGGATGGACATAAGAAGCAATGACAAACCTTCTCTAGTTGAGATCGCATCAAGCTTGTGTCACTTTGTTGATGTGGTGGTTACCATGATGTTGTGTGCCTTGGAAAATGGAAATATTGTCATAGAGTCACAGAGTGAGTGGCCAGTGAGGTAGACTGGAAAATCATGATTTTATGTGATAGAGGGAGTTGGCCTCTAAGTTCGATATGAAGGATCCTGGTCTAATGCACTATTACTTGGGAATGAAGGTATGGAAAAAGTTTAGTTAAATCTTCCTAGGTCAAAGGAAGTATGCACTGTAAATCCTGAAGAGGTTCAGGATATTGGATTGCATGGAAATGGCTACAACTATGGTATCAAATCTGAAGTTGCTACATTATAAAGGAAATTGATTGGGTCATTGATGTATTTGATGTATTTGATGAATACACAACCATATATATGTTTTGTTGTGAACATCCTGAGTGAGTACATGTTTGACCCTAGACGTGTTCACCTAATTGTAATAAAACATGTGATGAGGTGCCTTAAAGCTAGAGTGGATTATGGGCTCAAGTATGTTACAGACAGTGAGATCAATCTACTTGTATATTCAGATTCAGATTGGGCCAATATTGTTGCAAACCAGAAAAGTACATTGGGATGTTGCTTCATTTTGGGATCCGGTATGATTTCATGGATCAATAAGAAATAATCATGTGTAGTACTCAGTACGGCTAAGGCAGAGTATGTGGTAGCATGTGTAGTAAGTCGCTAAGAAGTGTGGATTCAAAAAAATTTGACTGGACTATTCGATATGGCAATGGAGGTGACTTGTATCTTGTGTGACAACGAGAGTTGTATAAAGTTGTCACAAAACCCGATGCTTCATGATAGGTCGAAGCATATCAAAATCATGTATCACTATATCAGGGTTATGGTGCATAAGGGAGTAGTGAGGCTCCAATATATGGCTATCGATGAGTACGTTACAGATGTGCTAACAAAGTCATTGTCAAGGACGAAGTTCAAGTACTTCAGAGACAAGCTCGATGTAGTCCCTCTTCAAAGGGAGTGATGATTTCAGATGTTATTATAGGCTAGTGGGTGTCATGATGACATGTTGTAGCTATTGGAGAGCTACCCACTGATCCTTAATTCATGTTGAAGAGATGAGGTACATATGTTATCGCATGGTACTAGATGTCATGCATAAGATATTTGAGTTTTCTACGGGAAACTAGATAGTCTCATGATGGCATGTTGTAGCTATTGGAGAGATACCCACCGGCACTGGATGCATGCTGTGAAGTCAATATGGATTTTTTGTGATGTATAGATTCATGTTTCCGACACTCAATGGTCATGACCTCGTGTGGATGGTGACAGTGTTATAATCTATATCAAATAGAATACCTTCCTCATTAAGAGGGAGTGTTGATATTTTATGTAATTTCAGAAGCTATTCCTAAGTGTAAATGTACTGGTCATAACCTCGAGAAGGTTGACTTGATAATTCATTGTCAAAGGGTTTATTGATAATTCATGTCTTTTGGGTCTTTTAAAGTGATCAAAATCTGGATCAGGGGGCAAAAATTTGCTCAATTTTCAAAGTGCTTGGAATATGACGAAACCTGTGCCATTGCGTCCGTCTCATCTTCCTGATTCCAGCGGTATATTTACTTTCTCAAATGGAGTCCGTATGGAGAAGTTATCGCGATCTGTTCGCTGAGCCAAACAGGCAAAAATTTTGATGGTGACTGTACCTGTCCATACAGTCCGTACAGGACACATGGTAGGTCCGTATATTCCGTACAGGACACGTGGCAGGACCGTACAACATGCGTGGCCAGTCCGTACAGGAAACGTGGCGGCTCCAGGGTGTGACACATGTCATGCATTTTTGGACTTTTCAGTGTACGGTTTGACCAATTCGGAGGTGACACGTGTCACCACTGGATGGGTGACACGTGGCATAGGATGACGTCAACATCCTACATGTCGGCTGACGTGGCAGGCTGACGCAGCAGGTGACTGGACCGTACAGTGATGACGCGGCAGTTGTTGGTTGGTTGATGTTGACGAATCAGGTGTTGACACGTGTCATTTGTAGCCAATAAGGTGCGGACACGTGGCCCAACCCATTGGCGCCACGTGTCACTATGCGATTGGTTTATATGCTTGTATATATGTAAAATGATATAGAGGCCGCGGGGTTCGACCCCCAGACCTCCCCCAACAACAAAGCCTTTGTAACACTCCGCTAGCCAACATTCCCGCACATGTTCCTTGTTATAATGGTTGGCGCGTTTATATTTATGTTTGAAGGTTGTAATGTTTTGAAAAGGGGGCGGGTCGGGGCTCAGCCCC
>ML785160.1:882056-892363 GCA_009831015.1 Picea engelmannii
ATGGTATCCATGATATGGTATAATAGAAAGTGTCGAGGTGAGGGAAGCAAGAACCAAAGTGATAGAAGACAAAGAGAAAATAATGAAGTAAAAATATCAAAGAAATGATGCATGGGGAAAACATCTATTAGTGCTTGTAGTGTAAGCTTGTTCCCCATATATGGAGGGATGTTTTTAGTGTCTACTCTATGATATCCTATAGTACATGTGAACACATACATGCCCCAATAATTGGCACAAAGAAAATATAGAAAGGGGTCCTATAGACTAACATGATGGCAAACAAGTTGAAGACAAAGAGAAAATAAAAGACCGAGAAGAAATGAGATGTAAGACAAGAAGATAATGATGTGAAGGAGTGAAAATAATTCTAACTAAAAGTAGAGTATCAAATAAACTCTAAACTAAGACGTAATTAAATATAACTACCATGTAAGTGAAATATTATTTAGACGATGAAAAATAAGATGTAAGTAAGTCTAAAAGAAAGTAGCATGTCAATGCGACTATGAAAGGAAATGTTAAAATAAAAATATAGGAGTAGCATAAGAAATTGATATTTTCACTTACCTAATACCATGTGCTACAATTTAAGAGCCCGTTTTTTTACGTTCCATGTGAGAGAAGAGATCCCCATTGGGTATGATAGTAATATAGATGTGAGTAAGGAAAAGGAACAACCCCTAAATAAATGAAATGCAGAAAAGGAAAGGGAGAATATTTAAAAATATAATGCCTGTACTTATAGGAGTACCAAAGTTGATGATGTGGGAGCATATCGTGGCATGTAAAAGACGTGAGCATGCTAACTTGTGTTCCAAATAAACTATTTCACCTAAAACATAGACATTAGAAACTTACCATGAGAAAGGAGGGATGGTAACACTAACTCTTAAGAAAGGACATGAAATGAAAAAAGGAAAGGGAAAGAGAAAAATGGGAGATGACATTGGGGTAGATGTAGTGAAGGAAAGAGGTGAGATAAGACAACATAGAGATAACAAAGGCATGGGAGGTGGACATGCCATGCTCAAAGCCCATTAGTCTGTAAGAGATGTCGACACTAGTGAAGCACAAGAGAATGCATGAGATGATAATGCCAACATGGAGCTAGCAAGGATGTGTAAGGTGATGACTTTTAAGGAGCACCAATGAAGGTAACACAGTAAAAAAAATTGACTCGAAGCTAGTAATGGTGTCAAATCCAATAATTCCAAAGTAGCATGGGAAGGAAAGAGTCAATATGTGGCAACACTAATGTAGAGCTAGTAAGGGTGTGAGAGGAGGAGGACAAGACAACAAAATGATAAAAACATGGAAAGAAGAAAGGTGGAAATGCTAAGGAAATATTGAGAAGGAACGAGGGAAAAGGTAAGGGGAAGGTGATGTGTAATAGGTGGAAGTGATGTTGTAGTTGTAACCTATAGAACATGACAACAAAAACCAAAATATTAAGGATGTGAAAAAAAGGAAAGGAAACAATGACCTATCCATGTTAGGGTTAAGTCATCTGAAATCGAGTCTTACCTAAGACAATGACCCATGGGGACCCAATAATTGATGAGATGACCAAGGAGAGATGATAAGGTGTCATTGACTTCTTAAAGAATACTTATGACAGAAGGCCCAAGATGACCCTACAAAGTTTCTATTTTGGGAAGGGGATTCATTCAACTTAGTGAACCATAATAAAATATGGAGGCCTTCTATGGATAGTATTGTCAATTTTCAGATGTAGGTCTATGTGACTAATTTCATATCTGAAAATTGCTTCCTAGTGATCTAATTATCATTGAACAACGTTACACTAAAATTATTGAATGAAAAACATATGCAACGGAATCAACGATATTAGAGATGAATCATCAATACAAAAGAGACACTATATTTATGCTATGTAACTTTAGCCAATTCTCCAAATTTGAGGACTAAAACTAGTCCTCTCAAAGTCGCCAAAATTGAGGACAGAACTAGTCCTCTAAAAATCACCAAATCTGAGGAGAACCTTGTCCTCCAATATACAAACAAGAAAACCAAACCTCAACAATATATGGAAATATACTCTTCCCAAGAATATATTGTAGATCACATGTACAGCCTGATGACGTCACCTTCCATCATGTATGGATCTGTACATGCCCAAAAAACTAGATACGTGATTCACCAACTGGAAACCCGCAGACATACGTTGTTTTCTCCACTACAAATTGTGTATACCCTATACAAGATTTTTCCTTATGCAATTCCCTTATATACGTGCTTTGTCCCTCTGAAAACCATGTGTGGCATGAAAAATTTGCTCCACACATGCGAACTTCTTCGCCTCTCTCTTCAAGGCCAAATTCACCACCTTGCAGACTTTCCCTTGATGAAATCATCAATCCTCCTAGCACAAGTGAAGACTCACTTATTCTATCTCTATCATGTCTCCATACTCTCTACATGATGTGTAATGTCACAAAGACCTCTCTTCTTTATATACAATCTTTAGGGGTCAACATAGAAGCCCCTCCACAAGTCAACATCAAATTAGGATTTCCTAGTGGGTGTGAAGCCCCAAAACAAGCCCACAAACCCCATCATCAAACCCATGAAACCCCCACTCAAATCCAAGGGGTTTTTCACCAAACCAAAACTATGATGTGGTGCCCATGACAATTCCCACATGCCCAACACCTAGGGTCATGTGAGAATACCTACCCGAAGTTACAAAAATAAAAAAGTATAAACTCAACATACCAATTAAAGTCTAGAGAAAAAAGGGGGATGTCTAATTAGACAATTCAATGTATAAGTATAGGATCAAGGAAAATTTTAAGGAATGAAATATTATATCTAAGTATAGTTTTCTAGGAGAATATTTTGGTGTGATAAAATCATGCATGTAGATATTGTAGGCGAATATAGAATTGTAATTTTGGTGAATATTATTAATATAAGAGTGTTTCACATAAAAAAAAAGGTGATATTTTAATTAAAAAATTTCCAATTAGCAAATCTATTTTTTGAAAAAATGCCAAAAAATGCCAAAAAATGCGTATAAGTGAAAATTGACCACTAAAAAATACCCTAGGTAGGAGGAGGGTGTCAATTTTCACACGCAACTCTATGTGACTAATTTTCAGATCTGAAAATTGCTTCTTGGTGAGCTAACAGTAAAACCCTAGATGTTATCACTGAACAATTTTACACTGAAAATTATTGAATGAAACATATATGCAGGGAAAACAACAAGATTAGAGATGAATGATCAACACACATGAGACACAAATTTTTTGTTTTCTAACCTTGTCAATTTTAGAAATTATGAGGTCCAAATCAACCCTCCCAACCAATACAATTTCACCAAAATATGAGGATAACCTTGTCCTCTGTTGGCACAGGGGTAGACCCAAGGTTCAACGCTTCAACAATGCACCAACAAAACCATAACTTGTAATGTAGCCCATATTTACATAAAAAAATAAAAAATCCTAGGGTCATTATTCAAAGTTTTCATTACTTCTCCAACATTTCTTATTTAGACTTATAATATGATTTAATACTACTTTTCCTTTGTATACTTTGCACTTACCATATTCTTGACAATTTAAAAAAAGAAAATCTCTAACTCATTCCTAGTCTCAAGGAAGATAGCTTGATTTTCCTAAGCAAATGTAGATATATATATATATATATATGTGTGTGTGTGTGTGTGTGTGTGTGTGTGTGTGTGTGTGTGTGTGTGCGTGCTTATTTATATATATACTCAGCATAGAACATGTATTCAAAGTCGCGCAAGTTATAACATACCATAGGAACACATCAATGCATATTAAGACATCCGTTTTTGAATTAATGAGTTAACCCCTCAAGCATACTATGGAAAACATTGTTGCATAATATGACATTGGTTTCGAGTTTAATGAATTAATCCCTTAGGTGTATGTGAAAGGTACTTATGGAATGAGTTAGTATCCATACACGTGACAACATTAAGGCTTAGAATAGTTGAACCAATGGTTGGGTGCCTGTTTCTCATTCTTGGTTGTTTTTCCATACTCCTTAGTAATAACCCTTGAACTAACCCTATCATGCGACAGAGAGATCTGAGATGAAACATGGAACCCTGAGTAAAAATTGGAGCGAAGGAACTAAGCCAAAACTAGAGTATGGAATGGAATCGACATTACAGTTGTCGTAGTTTGATAGAATACGACTGCCATGGTGTAAATGAGCCCTCCCAATGACATTTATGGTGTCTGTAACTCACCTCCTTGGGGCCATCGCTTGTATTAATGTGCCCATCGAGTTTTTTCCACATTACCCTAATCACATGGACTGGTACAACTCTGCATTAACACCCTTAAGCCTACCCTATGGGGGTTTTCCCAATTCTATTGTTTCACTCGTCCTCTTAGTTTTGTGTAGTTTTTCCCATTTGTTATAGTGATAACCTTGTGTTTCAGTCTCCCGCAGTAGCATGGTCAGTGTCTTGGTGGAGTCAGGCTCACTCTGGTAGAGGAGAGTATGGAAGACCACACCCACCAAACACTACCACAAGCTAGGTAAGGATTCTCTTGTTATTTATCCGAACTCCTGATTATTTTTAAGAAAAGTATTACGGTGAATATTTATTCATGACTGGCCTATCTTCCATGGTTTGGAATAGCATTTTGGTAATGACATTGCACCCAATAGTGTTTTAGGTTTTTCTTTGGCTTCATACCTGTCCTTTGTATCATTGTTCTAGGACCCTGTATAATGACAACTTCATGTATATTACTTGTTGCTTACTACGAGTTCCTCAAAATTTACGGCTTCGATATAACATTACTAGTTCTGTTCTTGCATCCTCCAGAAGTCATGTTTCTTCGGTAAAGATTTCTATTGAATCGTGGCTTTGACTGTATGCTCTATGGTTTTACTTGGGTTTTCTACCCTAGTCGAAAATTGGGTTTTACACCAGTGTGGGGAAGCATTTCTCTTATAATCTTTGTGCCTTTGAGTTTGTTATAGATACACCGATATCGGGTAACTATGTACTTAGTTTAGTGAAGTATTCAGTCTGTCCATTTTCTGAGGATGCAAAATCTCAGTGACTGTTGGGAATCCCGATTCACTTCCTTTGATGTGACTGTTTTCTCTTTATAAACTTGCCCTCTGAAGTCACAATTTGTCTTATTGACTTTAGTACATTTGTCGTGTCCCAAAAAATTGCACAGTAAAAACATTTAAAGACTCATGAGACAAATCTTTGTGATACAATTAATATCTTGAGCCCTTAATTCCTGGCATGTTTAATTGAATTCGTCTTCTCCAAAATTGTAAATAATGTTCCTTTAATCTATAGTTGTTTCGTTACTCTATGACACCTTTGCACCAATATGAATACAGTTTATGTCTCTTGTCGTTTAGCTTTATTCTGAAGCCTTTGGGACCTGGCCGAAGAACTATCCTTGTTTGTTGTTCTAAAGATTTGAATGTATTAACTGCTTTTATTAAGTCGTATCTAGGAAGAAACTCAAGCGTATTTAGAATTCCATTCATGGTGTTTATTTCAAGAAGGTTTTTTATTAAAACGAGAATGAACTTGTAACCTCATTCTATGGCCAATTGGTCAAATCCTGTGTATTGGATTGATATTGTACATTGTTCATTATATTGTTTGGTTGTTGTATGTTTAATCTCTTTCTGAAAGGATTACTAAATGTTTGGTTTCTAAATCTAATGATGGGCCCCTTTTGACTATGACGGTACCCATCAGGCGGTCCTTGGCCCCTCCACCCCCTTCGGGTCCATGGATGACATTTTTTCAAGGATGCACGGAGGAAAGACGACTTTTACTATAGGCCCCAAGCTAAGTACAGTATGAAACTTCCCTGCATTGTCTCTTTTATAAATATTTTATCCTGGTAATTAAATTTTATGTTCCGCATAATAATTTCTATTGTTTCCTGTTAAATACTAATTGAAATTTCTTGATATTCTTACAAGGTTGGTGCATATGAAAATCCTAGGATTTGGACATCGCTCTATGCAAAAGGTACTCGGGTTCCTTTTACAGTATCCTCAAGGTTTATCATTCCAGATTTTAACAACAAAGATAATGGTTCCTACCTAGAATTATCGTTATTATGGAAGGTTCAGTCCAGATTCATGTAGCAGCTGATTAACAATTATTTTCAATTGTTGTAATGATATTTTTCTATTGGAAAAATTTTAAATGCAGTACTTTGCGTAGAGTTGAACACACCTTCGATTACTAGCCTGATTTTGGGATAAGTAATGAGTTTAATATTTGAGTCACATAATTCTTCTCCTGTGTATTTGTAATGAAACAATGATTGTTAACTATTTAGTTCAGGCTGCAGATCTTCTATTCTTCTTGTTTAAAAGAGTGAAATGAATACTGTTATGAAAGGGATAAACTCTTGTTATGATTATTGTGGTATCTGACTGATCATTTCCTTTATGTCATCGATATCTGGTTTAAATATGCAATAGGATTTTTAAGTGGATTTGGAACCTTGCATAGACAACTATATATATAACCTTATAGTTTGATTTTCCTCACTATTTGTACAGCTTGTGTATTTAACCTGTAGCAATATATGTCTAGGTAATTCTTAAATCTTCAAATTTACTTCCACACTGCTATTTGGAAATTTAATTGACGATAATTTTTGAGTTGGTTATTTGTATACATTAATTTATATGTCAGAAAGGTTAGGGTTAGCACCATATAGATTCCATCTAGTTTAATTACATCTTCCATATAATTATATAACACAGTCCCATTTACAGTTAATATACACAAAATCTCTTACTCAATGGAACACAATAAAACTATAAGAGTTACACTGTATTTTATTTCATTCCAACAACATTTAAATCAATAAATCCATTCATCCTGATTTAGAGATGGATTACATCAGTCATCAAACAAATAACATGCAATCAAAGAAGGATTAGATGGACATATCTGAGCAATTGTCGAACAACAAATGGAACAACCAAGTTCCTCCCAACCTTAGAACGAAACAACCAAATCTACTTGCTCCTCTCACCCCCTATCCTGACGATGAATCCATGAGGCCAAACTCCAAAAATCCTCCTCGACTATAGTCCTTCAGTTTCAGCAAACTTCTCCTTGCCTCACACTCAGAAAACAGTGTTCATAACAACAAGAGATAATTTCCCCCAGCATACTTGGCAACGTCCTACCTCGTCCCATATGCTATATATATGCCAAGAGCATTTTTTGCCTTGGTCTTTTCCCCTTGGGAATTTTCGTAGTTGTCCAAATCCATGATTTTCATGGGTTTCCAGTGGCTAAATTCTTGATTTTCCACTTGTAACATTCATCCCTGAGGTAGTTCCAACATGTTCCCCACTCATGGAGTCATGGTCAACTGATTTCAACCTCGCTGTTCCATTTGTCCATCAACAATAAATATAAAAATATTTGTTTTCTTACAAGTGTCATAGTCAAAGAGTCAGTTGGGTCAAATCAGGTCTTTTCCCAATAGTCATAAATCATAATTTGCAATTAACTAAATTTGAAATTCAAAATTTCCATAAATGGAAAAAAAAATTGCAATTTCGAATTTACCAAAAATGGAAATAAATTCCTAAGTATTTTCAGACTTAAAAATAATTTATTTTCGGGGATGTTACATCCTTTCCCCCTTCAATAAAATATTGTCCTCAGTGTTCGTCCCTTTCTCGGAACAGTATTGGATGAGATTTCTGCAAATATCCCTCCAACTCCCAAGTGGCCTCCTCAGGGATAAAGTGCTTCCATTGCACTTTTACCTGGGTGATGACTCTATTCCGAAGTGCTATTTCTATCATATCCAGAATGCGTAGAGGTTCCTCTTGGAACTCGTCTTATGGTTCCACATGCACCAAGTTCCAATTGATCATATGAGTAGGGTCATGAACATAATTATTTATCAAAGAAACATGAAATACATTATGAATTTTTAGATTGGCAGGAAGTGCAAGTTGATATGCCACGGGTCTAATTCGAGCTAAGATCTCGAAATGAATACAAAAACTGGGTGCCAACTTGGCACAACTCCCTAGCTATAGTGAACTCCTTTTGGCCTTGACCTTTAAATAGATGTGGTCTCCCACTTGAAATTTCAGGTGTCTTCTTTTCAGGTCCGCGTAACTTTTTTGTCTGTCCTGTGCCTCTTTTAAATTCTGTTGTACTTTTCTTACCGTATTATCCATTTCCTGGAGCATTTTTGGTCCCACCATGAGTCTGTCAACTGGGTTATCCCAACTAATCAGAGTCGTACACTTTCCACCGTACAGTACATTGAAGGGGATCATCTTAGCCGAAGTTTGGTAACCATTGTTGTACGCAAATTCCACCAAGTGTAAGTAGTCTTCCCACTTTCTTGGTTTTGTCCTTACGTACATGTGTAGAATATATTCTATGATTTGGTTTGTTCGTTTGGTCTGCCCATCCATTTGTGGATGATAATTGGTGCTGAAATTCAAGTTAGTATTTAACCCTGCAAATAATTCTTTCCAAAACGAAGATGTAAATTTTATGTCTCTATCCGAAATCATTGTTTTAGGAATACCATGCAATCTAAAAATTTCTTTCATGAATATTTCAGCGATGTTAATAGCTTTAAAAGTAGACTTTATAGGAATAAAGTATGAAGACTTACTAAACTTATCGATTACCACCATAATTGAATCATTTTGTTTTTGAGTTCTAGGAAAACCTGTAATAAAGTCTAGTGATATAGTCTCCCATTTCAATTCCGGCACAGGTAAAGGCTACAACATGCCGACTAGATGTTGGTGTTCGACTTTCACCTGCTGACAATATTGACACTTAGCTAAGTATTCTTCTATTTCGCCCTTCATATTAGGCCAATAAAATAACTTCCTTAGTGTTGTTATCGTTTTTTGGTATCCCGAATGACCAAAATATGGTTTCTTATGTACCTCATCCAAAAATGTTAACTTTAATTCAGCCAAATATGGTATATATATTCTATTTTTAAATCACAATAGACCATTTCTGTCCAAACTCAGATTTGTTTTGTTTGAATTTTCTGTATTATTCCGTAATTCTGCCACTGTTTTAGTGTAAATTTCATCATTATTACCTACAACCTTTATCCTCTACTCAAGATTGCTTTCTGCTCTGCTAATGTTTATTTCAAACAACCCATTGATTCTTCTAATTAAGGCATCAACCACCTTGCTTTCCTTACCCTTGATGTGTCTTACCTCAAAGTCAATTTCGCTCAAGAAGGCCAGCCATATTGATTGCCTTGCGTTAAGGTCTGGTTGACTAAACAAAAATTTCACACTATTGTTATCAATCAATAACATAAATTTTATGCCTATTATATAGTGCCGCCACATTTTTAAGGCGTGTATTACAACTGCCAATTCTAAGTCATGAGTGACATAGTTTCGTTCGTGTTCCTTTAGTTTTTGGAACTCATAACAAATAACATGCCCTTCCTCAGTCAGGACACCACCCAGACCTTTTTTACTTGCATCTACATAGACTGTGAAGTCTTTTTCTGGATTTGCTACCTTTAAAATAGGTGTGGTTGTTAACAATTCCTTTAACTTATTAAAACCATCTTGACATTTCTGTGACCAGTTAAACTTGGTTCCCTTCTTTTGTAATGATGTGATAGGGTATGCAATCTTGGAAAATCCCTCTAAAAATCTGCTGTAATATCCGGTGATTCCGATGAATGACTGGATGTCCGCTACGTCCTTAGGGATCGACCATTCCATGATGGATCGTATTTTCTTGTGATTGACTGCAATGCCTTCTATAGATATTACATGTCCTAGGTACTGTATTTTCTTTTGATAAAAGTCACACTTATCGAATTTAGCATACAATTTATGTTTTCTTAAAGTTTGCAGAACTATCCTTAGGTGTTCTTTGTGTTCTTCTTTTGTTTTAGAATACACTATGATATTGTCAATAAATACGAACACAAACTTGTCCAGATACTGACTGAAAATGTTGTTCATTAAACACATAAATGTGGCTGGCATGTTAGTGAGACTGAATGTTATAACAACAAATTCGCGATGTCCATATCTCGTTCTGAATGTTGTTTTACTTATGTGTTTCAGGATTAATCCGTAAGTGCAGACACAAACTGATCTCCCTAGATCCACCTGGATCTAGAACAAAACTAGACAGAATAATACACTTTCCCTAGATCTAGACTATTGAATGAACTAAGAGACTAGGATCCTGCACATACCTTATGAATGCTTTCCTTGGGTCTTTGTTGTTCCAAGATTTACTCCAATTCTCTTGT
>ML785161.1:8599-24123 GCA_009831015.1 Picea engelmannii
AATTTTTATTGAAATTTTTTCATTTAATTTATTAACATAATAACATATTTACTTAGGTTATAAATATACTTACATACTCTAGATTTCACATTTTTGTTATTAAAATAAGTTTTATGAAGCTTGCTTTTAGTAGAATTCCACATTTTTCTCATTTAACTTGAGAGAAAATTATAAATATGATTTATATTGTGGTTATTAAATTATAATTACAAAATGAAAAACTATCTCTAATTTAATTAATTATCTTTGTTTTTTAATAAGTATAAATTAGGACTACATTGTTTTAACATAAATATTGATAGAAAAACTTCATTAGTATTCTCTTATGAAAATGGGGTGGCAAGTGTGGTAGGGTTATTATAAACCCCAAAGGAATAATAGCAAGCTTCATTCGCTTGGGATCTTACAATATCAACTAATAAGCCTATGCATTATTGCAACGTCCAAGGATCCATCAACTATTGTATTTAGTATTTTAATTTTTATCAAGTTCTAAGCGAGAATAGCTCTATAGCGGATGCCTTTAAAAGTGGGGGACATTGTTATCAATGGAAAGGTATACAACCAACCTATCCCTTGACATGTTAATGGACAACATGGCACATATCAAGCATTTAAGAAGGCACATGGCATATTGTAAGCAAGCTTGTCGTATGAGAAGAGACTCTTCCCATCTACTTGCTTATGCACATTATGAGAAGAGACTCTTCACATCTACTTGCTTATGTGCATTATGAGAAGATACTCTTCACATCTACTCACTTGCATAAACACATAGATCTACATGAATTTGAATCCTTAGGGGGATAATTCTCCTAAACATTGTGGGATTATGGCTCTATGGTTTAGTTTTCCCGTGAGGAGGTTTTGGCCTACATGTTAAAGATTTGGTTGGGTGAGTACTAGTTTTTTGGTTCAACTTGTGCTTGTGGTTTTGATTCTCTTATGGAACATGGGGAAGTTGCCACCTATGTATCTCTTTTTCTTTGAAAGATTCACAGTTATTGGAATTGTCTCAAGCTTCAAATCAAGGGATATTGTCATTGTTTTCATCTCTCATTTAGGGGAATCTATTCTCTCTTTGTATGAAATTGAATTCTTTCTACGAGCTCTTGTTCTTTTGGGTGAGTACCCTTTTGATTTTGACTCCAATCAAGCTTATTGAGGGGCTCTTTGGGTGTGGAAAGAATTACCATTATTCCTTTTCCATTATGGGTGGTTCATTTTTACTTGGCGCCCTTTGTCTTTAGGCCCATATAGTTCACCTTCATCCTTCTTATTGAATCCTCAATTTGTTTAAAAAATACACTCTTCATGTGGTGTTTGTTTGGATCATCTCGAGTTAAGCTAGAACCCATTCTAGGCTTCAAGGGCTTTGTTAGAGAAAAAAGGCAAGATATTGTAGGAAATATTCAAAATTTAAGTTTGTATTTGGCCTTGGACTATTATACTTATCAAATGGATTACATGGAGTTGTTGGAGATCTAGTGTGCATTGCGAGGCCATGAGGATGTTATTCAAGGTAGTAGAATATCAATTCTTTCGACTACAAAAAAAATTCAAGAGAAAGACCGACATGTCACCACCCAAATTACAACAATTATGGGCACTTTGATTCAATAGAAGCATTAGATTGTAGTTATGGAGGCAGAATGCAACATGCTTTGAAACATGGTCATAAATTTCATTAAGGGTGAGCAAGATATAACATCTAATCAAGTGCAGTCTATTAATTTGAACTATGGGGGACCCAGGGAAGAAGATACAATGCACTACCTTCTAGAGAATGTGGAAATTGTCAAATTGGACTCGAACTTAACTAAAGAAACACTATAAACAAATTAATTAGGTATTTAGGCTCATTTTGTAAAATCTACACCACTAAGATAAGATGGGTACAACTATAGACTTGTAGATAACTCTTTTTTAGATTTTCGCTTAAAAACTCTTATGAAAACATCTTCAATACTTTGCATAAAAATAATATAAGCCTCTAGTTATACCTCCAAATATATTTCAACATAGATTTGATAATATTAGATATGTTACTTTAAAAACTATTTAAATAATGTTGATATAAAATTATTGAAATTTTAAAATAATATACAATATTTTACTTTTATATATACATAAGGAATTTGGGACACTCAAGATCTTTTTTTGGAACTGTCATGGCTTTCCATGGCGCAAAGGTCCTATGATAAGTTGGATCCCAAGTGATATTGATAGTATCTGTTTAGTTGAAACTTGGGAGTATGAGGAGTCTAAGGTCCCTAACATAGAAGGATTTGTCTTATGGTCGGCATGGAACAAAAAATCTCACCGTATAAGGATAGTAGGCATATCTTGTTATTTTAGAAAGAGAATTTCTCCTCACATTCAAATTCATAAGATCGACCCTTTCAATCAGTACATTTGGATAGAAATTTCAGACACCAATGCTAAGAAGATTTATATAGCAATTTGCTATTTTGCACCTATTAATTCTACTTTTTATAAGAAAAATAATCTAGATAACAATTGTCCCTATAAGAATTTAGAACAAGATATTTATAGTTTGAAAAGTGAAGGTAATATCCTCCTGCTAGGAGACTTTAATGCTAGGATTGCAACTAAACAAGCTACTCTTTTAAGTAATGGCTCCAACCATAATCCTTTATGGCTAGATGAGGACCTTGTTTTATCTAATAGCTACAAAAGAAGCTCCGAAGACCTAATTGAGAATTTGTTTGGTACTGAGTTGGTCAAGCTCTCCATCTCTCAAGACCTAATAATTTCCAATGGAGTAATGAAGTGGCCAAACTCCAACCAGATGACTTGTATTCATGTGCTAGGTAGTAGTGTTGTAGATTATGTGATATTTGATATCCCCGTTTCCAACCAAATAACAATTTTTGACCTTTCAAATGATCATGAGCATGACTCTGATCATAAACCTTTAACCCCAACTCTAAACTTTTCCATGCATAGGAGCGCCATTGAATAAAATTTTGATAATCAAAGGAATTTGCGCTTTGACAAAAGTAAAGTTGACATTTTCTTAAAGGATTTAGATAGTAAATAAATCTCCTAACTTATAAGGACAACATTGAAGAACTCTATCATAATTTTACAACTACCCTTTCCACTTCTATTAACAAGTTCTCTTTTGAGGTGTCCTATAAAAAGAATAATAGAACGAACAACCCTTGGTATGATAAAGAATGTAAAATTGCTAGGAAATCCATTAGGGATGCTTCTAATGAGTCCTTAAAACTCGATAACATCAATACGTACAAAGCCCTAATTTAAAAGGAAAAAAAAAGTACTATATCAATAAAACGCAAGAGAAACTTTCAAAACTATATAAGTTGGATCCTAAGAAGTTCTGGAGCCAAATTCTAAAACGAAATACTAAAGAAAATAATAGGATTCCCTTAAGGGATTGGAATTCCTACCTTAAAAGGACACCATTCCTATTGTCCCTACAAAGGAATAAGTTTTTTCTTTAGATGACATGGAGTTCGGGGTTAAGCGGCTTGCAAACGGGAAAACTAAGGACATTGAAGGCTACCAAGATGAAATTTTTAAAATCGAAGGGCCAATCCTTATCCCTCACATACACAAGCTCTTCAATTTAGCAGTCAAGTAGGGCTTCCCTAAACCGTGGACGCAAAGCCTCATTGTTCCTATTTTAAAAAATGTAGATAGAAACATTCCCTCTAATTATAGGACCATTATGATTAGCCTAATTTTAGCCAAGATTTATGGAATTATTTTGGAAAAGAAGATTAGTCTTTGGCTAGAAAGTCACGGTAAAAGAGGTAAAGGCCAGGTCGGGTTTAGGCGATATCATTCAATTGTGGACCACCTTGTTACCTTTAGGATCATTACAGAGGAGTTCCATAATACTAAAACCAATCTTTTTTGTTGTTTTGTTGACTTTAGAAAAGCTTTTGACATGGTTCCTAGGAGAAACCTTTGGAATAGGTTGGAAGAGATAAAAGTGCATCTCGAGTTGAGGGATGTTGCAATAAGGATGTATGAGAGTGTTATTTCTAAGTTTAAAAACATTGAGGGCTAGTCAAAAGAGATTAATTGCAATATCAGAGTCAAACAAGGTTGTCCGTTGTCCCCTACCCTTTTTGGCATATACATTGACAAGTTAGAAGATTGCTTGGAAAAAGCAGGTTGTGTCGGCCCTACTCTCACTGGTATAGTCATCAATCTTCTTCTTTATGCAGATGATATTTTTCTTATGTAAAGGAGTCCCCATGATCTTAAAAACCAACTAAGAATCCTCAAGGATTTTTGCTCCAATATGGGTATGACTATTAATACTGATAAGACTAAGGTCATGATTATTAAATCCAATATGATCCCTTATGATACCTTTGTATATGACAACACCAACTTGGAGAAAGTGACTTCCTACAAATATCTTGGAATTGATATTCACCACAAGCTCAATTGGAATTATAGCATTGAGAAAAGGATTATTGGGGGATGAAAAGCTTATTATGGGCTTGAAAACAATTGTAAATTAGTTGATCTTTAGAGTTGGGAAAAGAATAAATTCCTCTTTGAAACTCTTGTTACACCTGTTATTCTGTATGGATGTGAAGTATGAGACTATAGTATCTCTCGTGAATTCTGGAGAAAGATAGAGAAAATACAAAAGAATTTTACAACCTATAATCTCAAAATTAAAGGAAATACGCCCTATCCCATCCTCCTCTTAGAAAAAAACCTCTTCCCCATTGAGAGCATGGCTATGACTAGATACCTAATGTATAAGAATAAGTTCAACAACATGGAAGACAAGGGGCTTCCTAAAATTGCTTCAAAATCGAGTCATAACCACCATAGACTCAAGCGAGGATGGCATAAAGATGTTTGGTCTTGGCTAAACTATTGGGGAATCATGGAAGACACCATTTTGCAGAAGAAAGATACTATTAAAAAAAACGTGAAATCAAAATTTAAGGAGAAAATGTGGTGTGATAAAGAGTTAGAGGAAAAAAGAAAATCAAGGTATTATAAGGATGTAATCAACTCTAATCTAGAATATCAAAATTATCTGTCTGTTTTGCCAAGTGTAAAGAAAAAAATAAGCATTGCTAAGATAAGAACAAATTCTCATGAGCTCTATAGTGAAATTAGACGTTGGTCAATTCCTAAAACGCCATGGGATGAAAGAGTGTGTCACCTTTGTGACACTAAGAAGGTTGAAGATGAAAAGCACTTTCTCTTAGATTGTCGAGCATATACCCATATTAGATCTCATTTTCAAAATATTTGTAACACTACCAACATTCCTAACCTCTTAACTCAAGAAAAGTATGGTGATCTTGGAAAAGTTCTCTTAATGCTTTTCGAGCACAGAAACACAATTCTAAAATATCGCAAGTAGTCACTTACCCTCTTAAGGTCCGATAGACCAATCAGGTTTTAGTGGACGTTCATCATCATCATTATCATCATCATCATATATTAAAAATATTCTAACATAAAATTAACCTTTTTTATGTAATTATATTATAAAATTATATATCTATTTCAACATGGTGTCTTTCTTTCAACTTTTACGATAGCCTACATTCAATTTAATTATACGATTATATTATAAGATTATATATCTATTTCAATATATTTTATTTTTGTTTCTTATTTTTCAATATAGTGTGTTTCTTTCAACTTTTACAATAACCTAAATTCAATTTTATTATATTATAAGATTATGCATCTATTTCACGAGTTCCATAGTGAAATTGGGCATTGGTCAATTTCTAAAATGTCATGGGATGAAAGAGTGTGTCACCTTTGTGACACTAAGAAGGTTGAAGATGAAAAGCTCGAGCCTATACCCATATTAGATCTCATTTTCAAAATATTTGTCACACTACCAACCTTCTTAACCTCTTAACTCAACAAAACTATGGTGATATTGGAAAGCTTCTCTTAATGGTTTTCAAGAACAAAAACAAAATTCTAAAAAATTGCAAGTAATCACTTACCCTCTTAAGATCAGGTATACCAATTCTGTCCCCTCTTAAGGTTAGATATACCAATTCGATTTAGATCTTAGTGGAAGTTCATCATCATCATTTTATTTTCATTTTTTATTGGTAAAAGTTTTAAATAACTATTAAAAATATTATAACATGCCTTCTAACTTTTATATTAAATTATATTTATTTGCCTTCTAACTTTTATATTAAATTATATTTATTTCAATATAGTATTTTTTAAAAACTTTTATAATTGCTTACATTTAATATAATTATACAATTATATTACAAAATTATTATCTATTTCAATATAATTTATTTTTATTTTCATTTCAATAAAAAGAAATTTAAAGATGTTGTAAGTATCAATAAAAATTGAAATTGGATAACTTTATGATAATGATTTTTTTATTTTTTTTACATCTATCTATAAGAATTTACTTGGATGAGACTTTCCTACTGCCTGTAATTATAAAATTTATTAAACCTAGAATTAAGAAAATTTTAACTAAAAAAACTATAAAACCAGGAATTAATGAAAATTAAAAAATAAAAATAAATTAAAAAACGGTCACTTAACTCCGTCACTCTTGATATGACAGATTTTAAGCGAATACAAAATGAGAATGAATTGCAAATATTTTTCATGACTTTTAATAAGAATATTTCCGATGACTCGTGAGAGTGTAATGAATGTATGTCCTGTATTTTTCGTTTGCTTTTTGTAATCGTGTAAACCACGTTTATATCAGATCATCCAACTGAATCATTAATGGTACCAACCCTTACTCTCATTTCAATGAATGAATGCAGTTTCGCTCAAATCCTTATTAGGGCTGGTGGATCACACAAGATAACAATTATTACATTTTGTAACTCCCAACAAATTGAAGTTACAGTACGAAAAGCCCTAATTCCAGGCTCCAGCCCGGTTCATCTCGCTCATATATGAACTCCCGCTAGTCGGAGAAATTCTCTCGGTGCCACCTTTGGAGTTTTGCTTTGAAGTTTTCTTCTTCTCCTTCGAATTTGGTGAACGATGGGGTATGTGAATAGTGAAAAATCTCAATCAGAAGAAATTGGTGGATGCCTGTCAGGAAGGAGCGAGGCAAAGAAAAACGGTTCAAATGCTGTGAATATTCTTCCGCCTTATAACGAGGTAATATACAATGTAAATTCCTGCAGCATTGTTCCCTATAAGATGGAAATCTTTTATAGAGAAATGAATAGTGCAAGGGATCTCGTTGGTAATTTAATTTGTATTTCAATTTTGCAGATGATAATTGAAGCCATTAACGAAATCATGCAGCGCACCAAATGTAGTCAGTATGCAATAACAAAGAATATCAGACAGAAGTATATGGAAACTCTTCCGAGCAATTTCAATAATAATGTGTACAAAGAGTTGAAGGATTTAGCAGAAAAGGGTGTTCTTGTGAGGACTAACAATTCGTTCAAGTTTGCAAATGGGTATAAGACGGCGACGAAGTCCCATACAAATCAAGCAACTAATTCTGTGAAAATGGTGTTTCCAACTAGAGTAAGAAGCCCTAAACTAAGGAAAAATTTCACCTCTACTGCAACTGCAAATGAGATTGATGATGATACCGATGATGTTGAATCTACAAAAGTCCTGGAGGAAACAAAGACTATTGAGGCCGCCGGATCTGGTTCCAAAGTCTTTATTTTCAAAGGAACTGTGCAGAATGCACATTTTCAGTAACACTTTTTGTTTTTGCCTGTAGCAAAAAGTTGATGAAGCCAAAACCTGGAAATTAATGATAAGTAATATATATAAACATATGTAATTCTGGATATGATATGCATTTTGAAAAACTATGGAACTGGAGAGTCGTGTTATTTTGTTCCATGTCAATTCCTGAAGTGTTATAAACAATGAATTGTTTATATGGACTGTTATGGTATGTATGTTGCAGGTGTGATATCCTCTTTTTCTTTAGTGGGAGTGAGTATTTCTGTTGAAATTCAAGGTTTTTTTTTTTCTTAACTATGTTTATGTTGGTTTTATTAAATTAAATTTATATAATGATATAGAAGAGTTATATCGACTTCTACGAAACCCTAATATTACTTAAATCTATAAGGCCAACGGGCATGAGTGTCCAATGTTTTCTTTTGAAAATCCGTTCAAACTGAGAAATTGAATGTGAAGAAGGAATCCATCGAAGGTGACCGAAGATGAATAACATTCCAGGCTTTTCTCAAATTTTTAAAATTTTGTGAGTAAGTTTTGAAGGTTTAATTTCTCTGTTAATCCTTTTTATTGCCCTTATGATTTCTATCATTTAACACTATAATGATGATATTTTTCATGTTTTCTATTTTCTTAAAGTTTCACTTTTGTTGCTGAAAATATTGTTGTTGTTTTAATTAAAAGATTTAAATGATAAACTTGAAGTGAGATTCCAGTGGAAGATTGAACAGTCTTTTAGGAACTGATGCTCAGAGGTGTATAGAATAGGAGTATGTTTTTGGGTCGTCAAAGTTGTGCTTGACCTAATTGTAAGAAGAAATTAGGTAGGAGTATGTTTTTGGGTAGTCAAAATTGTTAATCATTTATGCTTGACCTAATTGTAAGAAGAAAATAAGGTTTATCATTTTATTTATGTATTAGGAATTATATTTCAACTTACTAAATTGTATTTTAAAAATATATTAAATTATTTATATTGTTTTATATAACCATAATTGTTTTCTTTTAAAATTGAACCTCCATGTTTTTTTTATTTCACCATGTTATATTTCAGTTTATTCATAAGGAGAAGGGAGCACATGTTCTCCCTAAATTATTATCTGCCATACATACAAGAAATTAGTGGTTCTTTTCTTCGGTCTGAAACAAAGTCAGTGATCCAGTGATCCTTTTCTTCGATCTGTACAGAACATCTTTCAATAAACGTGTTTTCCAGCGTTTTCTTTCTATTTCCTCTAGATTAGATTAAAATTAGATTAAAATTAAGATCTGTTTGTTAGTTTTGTATGATGAAATGTGATTTTTTTTCTCTATTATATAGGCACATGAAAAACATGATTGTGTAGTAGAGCAACATGATTGTGTAGTAGAACTTAGATGTTTGGTTAAAATAGCACAGTAAATTGTTATGATTTTTGGAACATTTAATAAGTTATTTTTAATAGTTATGATTTAGGAATTTAATTTGAAGGGAAGGATTATATTTCAATTTGAAGGGTTTACATAGTTTTTATTCTTCTCTATTATAAGAGGGTGAGGGCGGGGATTAAAATAGCACAGTAAATTGTTATGATTTTTGGAACATTTAATAAGTTATTTTTAATAGTTATGATTCAGGAATTTAATTTGAAGGGAAGGATTATATTTCAATTTGAAGGGTTTATATAGTTTTTATTCTTCTCTATTATATGAGGGTGAGGGTGGGGACAGGGGAGTAATAGAGAAAACATAGTTATGATTCGGGAATTTAATTTGAAGGGAAGGGTTATATTTCAATTTGAAGGGTTTACATAGTTTTTATCCTTCTCTATTATATGAGAGTTTTTATCTTCTCTATTAGATGAGGGTGAGGGTGGGAGCAGTAATAGAGAAAACATATTATGTTTTCTTTACTACTCCCCCATCTCTACCCTCATATAATAGAGATTATGTTTTCTTTATTACTTCCTCCACTCTCACTCTCATAATAGAGAAAACATAATATATTTTCTTTATTACTTCTCCAACCCCCACTCATACGAGGGTGGGGGTTGGGGGAATATTACTCCGCCCATTCTCACCCTCATATAATAGAGATTATGTTTTCTCTATTACTCCGCTCACCCCCACCCTCATAATATAATATGTTTTCTCTATTACTCCCCCAACCCCCACTCTCATATGAGGGTGGCGGTTTAGAGGAATATAGAGTAAAACATGTTGACAAGTTAAAAACAAATTATTATTTTCATATAAAGATGAAAAATAACTCAAAATTTAATGCATAAAATGATTATCTCACCATCCATAAATGATGAAAAATCTAGTTCTTCACTAATCATTATTGTCACACAAAAAAAAACAATACTCACTCCATATGAAATTAAGAAAAGGAAGAAAACATAATACAAAATGAAGGATTAAATCAAATGAAATGACTTCTACAAGAACAATATCTATCCATCTACAATTAAAAACAAAGAGAATAGATGAACTTTTTCTTATCTTTGTATCTACAAGAATATATATTAAAAACAAAGAGAATAGATGAACTTTTTCTTATTTTTGTATCTATAAGAATATATATTAAAAACAAAGAGAATAGATGATTTTTTTCAACAAAGAGAATAGATCAACTTTTTCAACCAAAAGAATAGATAAACTTTTTCTTACCTTTCTTTGTTGTAGCAGCTTGAATGGTATTGTTTGTGCAAATTTGATCTTCAATCTTCCACTTAAAGCAATCATCAATGTCCCTTCAAATTTTAATATTCAATGTCTCTTCAAACCTATCATGCTACATCAATAGGTGGCTCAAAGATGTAGCTTCTAAAGGAATATATGGATGTGATAATAAGAAACATAGACATAAACTTATTGATAATGAGGGGATAAGGTAGTTGGGGAATTGAATGAAGAGTATAAGGAAAAGGAGAGAGGACTTGGAGAGGGGTTTTTGTTTTGAGAAAATTTGGGGGAAGAAGAAGAGAATGAAGAAATTCTGAAAGGGAGAGGGAAGAAGAGAAAATTGGAGGATAAAAATTGTTTTGGGGAAACTTTTCCAGAGCACTATTGTTGTTTGAAACTTTGGGCTCGGCGGCTAGGAAAGTGCAAGGATTCCTGGAACTAGGGAGTCGAAGAGGTTGTTCCTAGTCGGCTCTGAGGTAAATATTCAATTTGAGATAGTTGGGCAAGTTGATCTATTGTTATTATGTCTATTTACAAGTTTATTCCTGGTATAAAGAAAATCATGAAAGAAAACCTTGAATTAAATTGCACTGATTTCACTATAAAATTAAGAGATATTTATTATTTTAATAGAGGGTCTTACATTGAGCTACAACTACTTGAGAGGATGATTGATTATTCTTAAAAGTTCAAGTATAATAATTTAATGCAATATGTAACATAAATGAGACTTGGGTGGGAAAGAGAAAACCCTCCACCCCAACTAATTGAGCTACAACTACTTGACATAGCGATTGTTTATTCTTAAAAGTTCAAATATAATGATTTAATATCACATGATTCAAAAAAATATATAAGAATCATCTCAATGTAACTAATAGAAATAAGTATATTATTATGAAAAATATCTTTATAAATATAGTTTTTATTATGTGTAAAACATACATTGCAAACACAACATTTAGTTGACCCAAAATAAACACATGAGAATATTATAGGAATAGCGAATTGATTACTAGATATTCATGAGGAGTTTATATTTAGATTATTTATAGATATTTTAAAAATATTATTGAAATTAAAATAAACATAAAATAATATATTAGTAAGAATATAAGAGTAGAGAGAATACTGGAAGAATTGTGGATATACATGAGTTTATATTTAGATATTGGTATTATTAAGATTAATAATAAATATGAACATAAAATAATATACAAGTTGTATGAAATTTTAATAAAATATTAAATTAATGAGTAGATTTAATCGGTTAATAAAATTTGATTTAATGTTGTTTAATATTTAATTATATAATATTTACAATTTAATTATATAACAATTTATTATTAATAAATTATTAATAATTTAAAATATAAATTTATATCTTAGATTAAATAAATAAATTATATATTGAGATTAAAAAAATTATAGATAATATTAAATTGATGAATAGATTTAATGAGTTAATAAAATTTGATTTAATGTTATTTAATATTTAATTATATATTATTTATAATTTAATTGTATAACAATTTATTATTAATAACTTATTAATAATTTAAAATATAAATTTATATCTTAAATTAAATAAATAAACTATATATTGAGACTTAAAAAAATTATAAATAATATATAAAAAAAAGATTTCCAAAATATATTATAAATCTGGAAGATTTATATATATATATATATATATATATATATATATATATATATATATATATATAGTAAAATAAATAATATATTAAAAATTATATGAATCACTATAAAATTAAGAGAAAGGAAAGGAGGGAGTTAAAGAAAATTGGTCAAAGATAAGAAGGAAGTTCAATGATTAAAGTTAAGAATAAAATATGATTAAATAAAAGGAAAAGTGGTTAGTGAAAAAGATGATAAATAGCAGGCTATTATAAATAGCAGGTTATTATAAGTGATTAAGTTAGTAACTATCTTCTTTATTTATCAATTTAAATTTAAAGTGTTTCTCTTATGATACTATATCATAATAGAGAGTTGATGTTAAGACTGTATGATCAAATAAAATAAAGTGATTTGTATGGTAAATACTTTGAGAAGAGAGCATCTTTTTAACGTTTAAACATAGATTTAAGAAGAAAATAAAATTTAATCATAGGAAAAGTGGTCAAATAAAGTAAATAAAAAATGTTTTGTATGGTAAATATTTTGAGAAGGAGAGTATTTTGTAAGGTTTAAAGAGAGATTTAACTAATAGAGTAAGAAGAAAATATGATCTAATCATAGAAAAAGTAGTTGATCATAAATACTGGTAGAAGATAGGTTATCACGGTTAGATAGTACAAGGGGGTTTAATGATTAGAGTTTGAAGAAAATATCATTCAATAATAGGAAAATTGGTTAATGACAAAGATGGTAGATAGATTATCATAAATGATTAAGTTTGTCATCCTATTTAGTCTTATTGGTGGTGGATGGTATTAGCAGGTTGATCGACTTTGCCAAAGAAATTTGGGGGGGAGGATTTGGGGCATAATAAAGAATCTCTCTTGGTTTAACATTTCCCTCCTTTTAAAATTTTTTTGGCGAGGATTGTTTGATAGAAACTTATGGAGTGAAGTCCCGAGAAAAAAATATATAAAGAATGCTACAATTGATGATTGGTGTAGAAATAAAGTCAAAGTGAGATTCATAAGTTGGAAAGTGGGTAATGGAATAAATATAAATATCAGACTTGGGATAGATGCCTTTGTTGGTGGTGAAAGTTTATTTTTTCTTACAAAAGATCTGAGATCCACCCTTGTTACTAAAGGTATTCTTACATTGGGTCATATTTAAAAGGTTTCTTCTTTTTTCTTATTCTCCAATGTGGTTAAATGCATTTTATATTCAACTTGATGGTAATTTAGCATTGGAATGGACAAAGTTTATCAATGATCTGAGGCGTGCATGCATATCTTTAAGAAATTGTCTAGATAAAATTATATGGTCTTGGCATCCTTCAAGGTAGATGTCTACACAATGTATATATGATGTCATTGTTTCTTCTTTCTATTCGAGCTCCAAAAAATGGTGGTATAAGCACGCTAGAGTGAAAAAGATGGTTAGTGAAAAAAATGGTAAATAATAGGTTATTATAAGTGATTAAGTTAGTAACTACTTTATTTATTAATTTAAAGTGTTTCTCTTATGATACTATATTATAATAGGAAGTTGATGTTAAGACTCTAGTATGATTAAAGCAAATAAAGTGATTTGTATGGTAAATAGCTTGAGAATGAGAGCATTTTTTAAAGTTTAAAGAGAGATTTAATGAATAGAGTTCAGAAAAAAAAAAGATTTAATCACAGGAAATGTGGTTAATGATAAAGCAAATAAAAAGTAGTTTGTATGATAAATACCTTGAGAAGGAGAGTATTTTGTAAGGTTTAAAGAGAGATTTAATGAATAGAGTAAGAAGAAAATATGATCTAATCATAGAAAAAGTGGTTAACCATAAATACTTGTAGATGATAGGTTACCAAGGCTAGATGGTAGAAGGGGGTTTAATCATTAGAGTTAAGAAGAAAATATCGTTCAATAATAGGAAAACTGCTTAATGATAAAGATGGTAGATATATTATCATAAATGATTAAGTTTGTCGCCCTATTTATTCCGATTGGTGGTAGATGGTATTAACAGATTGATCAAAAAAGCTAAAAAAGATGGTCTCATAAAGGGGGTTAAAGTTACTTTTGCTTTATTTATTACTCGTCTACTCTTTGTTGATGATGTCATTTTGTTCAGGAGTGGCTCGATCTTAGAATGAAAATTCTTTTACAGTCTTATAAATTCTTTCTGTTTGGCTACAGGTATGGAGGCCAGTCCTGCAAAATAAAAATATTTGAATGTTGGAGTGAATATAGAAACCTTCAAAATCATTCATTCTCTTCTCCCTTTCTCGGTGGATGTGTTGGATGCTGGTATAAAATACTTGGATTTTTCTTAAAGCCAAATTTATACAGAGTAAAAGATTGGTATTGGTTGGTTAAAAATTTTGACTCTAGAATTAACAACTAGTGTTAGCGGTGGCTATCTCTTGGAGGTAGATTGACTCTTATAAAGTTTGTGATGGTTAGCACACCTGTTTACTGGTTTTCTCTGGTAAATATCCCAGTGGCTATCATTTATATCTAAAGAAGCAAAATATTCCAGTTTCTCTAGTTAGGTTCTCTGCAAAAAGAAAAAAATCATTTGGTGGTTTGGGAAAAATCATCTTTTCCAAAGAAGGGGGGGGGGGGGNGGGCATAAAGAATCTCTCCTGGTTTAACATTTCCCTCCTTTTAAAAATTTATGGCGAGGATTGTTTGATAGTAACTTATGGAGTGAAGTCCTAAAAGTAAAATATATAAAGAACGCTACAATTGAGGATTGGTGTAGGAAGAAAATGAAAGTTAGATTCAACACTTCAATTATCTGGAGAGGGTTTGTTAAACATTCGAGTTGGATTTGGTAATTGGATAAGTTGGGAAGTGGCTAATGTAATTGTTAGAATTTAGGGAAAAAGTAAAACAATGACATTCTTTTAAATTCCGTTCACTAATACAATTTTAGATCAACACATTAAACCAAGATACAAAAAGAAGATCTGTATGCATGAAATTAAAATTTTGAACATAAACAAATTTCCTGAGTGCAGAAAAAACAAATCTTAGCTTACCTCTTTGCTAATGAATAATGTGTACCTGTCACATGTAGATGCATAACATAGTTACCAACTTAACGAGAACTCTACAGAGTTCTCATTTTTTGGGGGGTCCAATTTTTTACCCCGTTTTAAAAAATGGTGCTACCGGTAGCACCTCCTCTCCCTTTTTAGGTGGTTTTTCCATATTTAAAATTTTTCAATCCACAATGTTTACACTTTTTTTTTTAATGCTTATTTTTCATCTATTTTCATTTTTTTCAATTTTTTATTTTTATTTATTTTTAGTCAATGGTGTTTTTAGTCATTTTTCCATGCTTCTTTCAATCTTTAAAATTTTTTTTATTATTTACTTTTTTGAAGTTACCATTTTTCATATAATTATGTCTTCTTAATTAATTTATTGTTCCATACTTTTAAAATATAGTGGAAAACATCATTCTTAACACATTGTTTACCTTTACTTCAATACATGGAAAAAAATTGTAGTTA
>ML785161.1:30186-49761 GCA_009831015.1 Picea engelmannii
TAGAATAATTTCTTCTCACCACACTTATGTCCCTTACTGTACTTGTTGTCACAATTAAAGCATAAACCTTTTGCTTTTCTTTCCTCCAATTGTTGAGGTGTTTTAGAAGAAGGAGCATTGTTCTCTCTATAGATGTTAGGATTAGTCCTTCTAGTAGCCATAGCCATATTTTTACTTTCAACATTTCTTGCCACCTTAAATGCATTCTCCAATGATTTGGGTTCCCAAAGGCGAACCTCATGTTAAATGTTATCCTTTAAAGTTCCTATGAATACATCAATCAAGTGCTCATCTGGAATATTGATTACCTTTATATTCAATCTTTGGAAGTTCTCAATATGCTCAGAAACTGAACCCTTTTGCTTGAGATTTATCAATTGGCTAAAGAAGGTAATGCTCCTTGTATCCTCATAGTGTGCTATCATTTTTTCCACGAAAATTGTCCAAGTGACGAGTGATTTGTGAGAACAAAGCCATCGATACCATACAAATTGATTAGGTTCTAAATATAAAGAAGTAATTCGTACCTTTTGTGTATGTGGCACATTATGTATATCAAAGAATTGCTCCATCTGAAGTATCCATGTGATTGGGTCCTTGCCATAAAACTTCCTCATATCGATTTTAGGAACGTGGTTGGTCTTCAACCCAAAGTTAGAGTTTCTCCATTCTTGATTCACCTTCCTTGTGTCCTCATTATGAATTTCATAGGATGCATTTTCACTTTCAGGTGTCTTCTCTGTTACGAAATGTTTCAATACTTCTGTGATCTCCTCTTTTAAACCATCCCTCTTTGCCTCCAACTTAGCTTCCATCTCTTGTAGTTCATATTTTGTTACTATATTCTTTTGTAAATCATTTATGTCCCTACGCATTTCTTAACCTTAATCAAGAGTCCAATTAGGATTGTCTGGAGGCTTATTTGGTGTAGAAGTTCCCTTTTTGGGTGGCATGTTGTCCAAGTATCACTTTTGAACCTTGATTTTGAGGTGGTTCTTCTAGACAATATTTCTTCTGTTGTATCTCCTAAGTTTCAGCCCTTCTAGGTATAAAACTTTATTTTATGTAGTTCTTTGATATTTCGTCTCTACAATGCCAAAGGTCTGATCAAAATTGGATGTGCCAAGTGGAATTTACGGTAACTTCCCCACAACTTGCTGATTTTTGGCCTTTCCAGGATATCTCACTTGTATAGTGTGCCCCGCACAAAATAATTGATATAAAATTTTGAAACTTGTACCAGAAATACTATAGACTTTCCATGATCCAGTGAAACTAGTCCCACTCAATTTAGATACTCTAGGAATAAGTTATGATTTTTTTACCCGGAACACCTTCTTGAGACTAGTCAATAGGACTAGTCAGATACCCTATCTTCCATAGGGTGTATCTACAAATTTAATATGACCCAGAAGTTGAACGTTTTACCACAGATTCGTTACTAATTTTTGTGAATATCCTTCGAAGTTCAGGGTCTGAAACGTTACAAAAATTTTTTTATAGCGAAAATTCCGCAATGACTCAATTCATGATGATTCCAGGACCATCTTGGGTGTATGTAAATACCAAAATGGGATTGCTAACACCATATTAGGGAGGGTAAGCGTTGCGGCTACCTGGAAAGCTTCGATGCCCAGTGGAGGGTAAAAGAAGGGGATTTGAGTGATGGCTTGGGGAACTGTCTCCCAAACTAGGATATGTACTTGGGGAGAGGTGGAATTGTGGATTGGTGGGGTCGAGGAGTTTGCAAGAGGCTCGTGAGGGGGAAGTTCTGTGACTAATGGGATGTCAGATATGATAGAAACCTCCCTAAGAGGAAGAGTATCCTCGGTGGTAGTTCTGTTGGATGACACGACACATACTTGATTGGAAGGATGAAGGAGCGGTGGCGCTCCATGGTAAGTTCCTAACAATGATGGGTCTTTGAAAATTCCAGGACCCATTTCAACGAGTGGGTATGCATCATGACTCGTGTGGATGAGAGGGAGAATGTTATCGATGTTGGAAGATGGGTTAGGCTCGTAATGTGAGACTTGGTCAATGGTAACGATCATCCCATTGTGGGGGAACATCATTGTCTGAAAGACGGAAGAGGCAACTGCCTTCACAGCGTACATGTAGCTACGACTGAACAGGATATTATAATTGAGTGGGGCGTCGATAACTTCGATGTCGATGAGAATAGTCTTTCCCCCGAGTTCGACGGGGACATTTTGGAAGATCCCTTCAGGAGACGATGGTCGTTCGTCATAAGCTCGTAAGGTAATGACAGAGGGTATGAGTTCAGAGGAACCAAGTTTCTGCCATACATATTTGGACATGATGCATGTAGATGCACCTTCATCGATGATACATCGATGAACTGTGATGTTCTGTATTTTTACTGGGATTTGAAAAGCGATCAAGGCAGGAAGGCGAGGTTCTCCGCTGTCGAGATCAAATGTAATGAGTCAAGTATCTGCAGGGTCAACTACCCCCAAGGCAGAAAGTAAAAATTTCTGTTGAGTGGGACAAGTTTGAAGGACTTCTAAGACTAACATGGCAGCCGAGGATTGTGCTAAGTCATCAACCAAACTGTAATTATGAGCTGCTATAGCCTGTGGGTTGTGGAAATTCCTGCGTAATGGGATGCGAGGGATGCGAAGAGGTGGTTCTGTATTAGGGTGAGGGATCACCAATGGGGGTCCCGTCGGTGCAGGGTTTGTCTCTGGAGAGATGGGAGGAGAATCAGCGGGTGCATGATACTGACGATTACGTGTTTGCAGAAGGATTTCTTCCTCACTAGTGAGGAGGATTGTGTAATTGACTGGATTGTTGGGGTGGAGGTACTGTCCCACCTGAGGTGGGGGATGTTGTGCGTCCTGTTGGGTGTTTATCACGCCTTGGTGTGGAATAGGATTTTGCAACACGACAGGGGGGGTTGTTGCACATATTGTTGTGGTGCCTGCTGAGGGGCAGGCAGTGTTGGAGGATGGGGTAGACTGCCTGAGTCTTTCAACGATTTGGGGGCAATGATGAGTGTAATGGCTGGACTCACCGCAAAGGGCACAAGGGAAGTTGGTTTTAACAGTATTGTTATTTCTCCCTTGACGCTTATTATTATTTCCCCCCTCGGGGTTATGATTCCCCTGGTTCTGGTTGCCCTCAGTGGATTGGTTTTGCTGGGGTTGATTCCCGCCTTGACCTGGGTTGTTGTTGTTCTTGTTTCGTCCTTTCTTTTTGGCATTGTTCGACGGATGGGTCGGATTTTACCTATTCAGCTGTTCAAAATTTTGATATTACTGAATGAGAGAGGGTTGAACAAAATTCACCCTAGCATGAGGATGTGGGGGAGCCATGGGTTGTGGGGGGGCGGGAAATAAGAAGTACGGATTTTGTGGCGGTATCGATCCGTAAGGTATATAGGAAGGCGTGGTGCTTTCGCTAGTACTATAAGCTGAGGTAGAGGGGGTACCAGAGCTTGTTTTAATAGGTGGGTGTATGGGGGGTGTTGGCGGTGGCCCACTGTTGGGTGGAGGCATAGCAACAGGGTATGGTTGTTGATAAGGGGGTGGGGGGTAATAAGAAGTTACCCTGTATGCTGGCGGGTATTGAGGTGTTCCATACATTGGTGGTTGTTGTGGTTGTGGACCATGGTGAGTGGTGTTACCAATCAGTCTGTCGGCTGAGTGAGACATCCCAGGTTTGTCTTGGCCAAATGGCACAGGTTTCGGGAGATCAGGAAGTATAGTGTATAAGTACCCTTACTGTGCATAGATGAGGTCATACTGTTGAGACTTACTGATGGCTTCCTCTTCAAATTGAGGGAAGGTGGAAGCTACATCCTTACCAAGGAGAGAGACAAGTGATCTAAGAAAACAGTCAAGACACTGTTGTTTGGTGGTTTCTGCTTTACACAAACTACGTCGCCTACGCCACTCATGAATGTGATCAACGATATGTGTGGCTGAGGTTTGTTTGAAATTATAGAGTAGTTCTAGACCATTGTCGTGGCGGATTGGTAGTTGGAAGAAGGTAAAAAATGCTTTGGCTAAGGATTCAAAAGTGGCATGGGACCCTGATTTTTCATCTACATACCATTTGGCCGATGGGCCAGTGAGTGTGCATTGAAATAATCGTAGTCTGATGGAATCATCCATAATGCTGTTGGAAGAGCACCATAGGTGAAAATTCATGACGTGGTTGGCAGGGTCATCACCTGCCTTCCCTTCAAACTTGGGTATGTCTAAAGGTAGTTTGGTGGGCATCGCAGGCCATGTGGGGTCGTGCAATATAGGATCATTGGTAAGTTTGCTTAGATACGGTATGTTGAGAGAGGCCAAATATGGCATCTGTAGTGGGGGGGGAGGGTTAGCTCTAGCCATGGTGTGAGTGTGTTGTGAACCTGACCCTTGAGGGGGGCTAGGTGGGATGGTACTTCCCCCTTGAGAGGAAGTTGGTCCCCCGCTTCCGTGTAAAGGAGAGCGAGTGGACGGTGGGGCTTGGGAAGTGGATCCAAGTAATGTGGATCCAAGCAAAGCTGATCCTAAAATAGTGGATCTTTCACTTGACTCCATGCCCAATGGATTGTTTCCCTGGTCCAACCCCGAAACTTTAAAAATCCAAAACCATCATTTATCCATAAATCTTCCCACCATTTCACGCTTACTGAAGATCATATTGTGATATTTTTCGAGAGATCCCTCTCGGGTTGGGGGAGGACAGCTTCTAATCCAAAGTGGTTCGAGGTTGCCTCGGGATTGATTTGCATGCAACCCATTTTCAGTTCTGAGTGTCAACATTTTGGCGTCGTTGCCGGGGAATCGAAGTTGATATCTATCCCTAGGAGAACGACATTTTCCTAGTCCTAAGGCCTGGTTGAGCAGTCGGTCATAGGTAAATATTGGTTGCGCATGCTCTAGCGACTCCATTAAAAGTTTCCGATGGTGATTTCACTGGCAGGAGAACTCATAATTACAGCTTTCACGGTGCCTTGTCAATCTGAAAATAAGATAAAATCTTGTAGCAATCTGGCGGGACACTTCACAGCAAAGAGGAAGAGGGAAATTTGACTCTTTTTTCGATACAGAAATGAGCTACCTGTTACAGAGTCTTACGAGGAAACAGGACGTTGACAAGCTCATCAAGGATACATTGGACAAGGTTTTGGTTCTCTGATTCGGAAGGGCCACAGATGTTGTTTGCATGCAGCTTGATGGAATTCTTGCAAAAACTATACGTGAAGTGTCCAAGTTTGCATCGATAGCTTTAGAATATGTTGATGCAGAGGAAACCCAAGTTTATCTCCATTACTTTGACATTACTTTGGTACCTTCTACGATCTTCTTTTTTAATGCACATCATATGAAGATGGACTCAGGAACTCCAGATCATACTAAACGGATTAGTGTTTTCTATCAAAAGAGAGACTTCATTGATGTTGTGGAGGTGATTTTCAGAGGAGCAATGAAAGGCAAACTGATTGTCATATGTACATTACCCCCAGAGAGAATTCCAAAGTTTGAATTACTTTATAAGAATATTTAGCTTATGACTAATGTTGTATGGCTTGGGACAAAGAGGTTAAAACAACAACAATTTCTCTTAGTACCAACTTTATAAATATTCAAGAAGGGTATGTCAGCGTCATTCATTATTTTTTGAGAAAAGCCTGCATGCCCAGCATATGACAAAGACAGTTTTCCTTTATATGCCCTACTAGAGGCAACCATGGTGGTGAGTTTCTTAACGTTCGCAGATGGTGGAGATATTCTCAGTCAGTGTGCTAGTGTGCTCTGTTACCATTCCAACTATCAGATCAAAGATGAAATCTTGTCGTAGTCCGTCACCTAGCTCCTTGATTGGTTTCATCGAAAATGTGGTCACTCAATCTGGTTACTTGTTCTCGGTAGATAAGGTGGCATAGGCTACATATTACATCTTTCACGTTTGGGTCGCCCAATGGATGAAGGCACCTGGTCTACTATTCTTGGCACTTTACGGGAAAGTACAATCCCTAGATGGAGCCTATGTTGTAGTCGATATCAAAAATTATGATATTACTTAGGCACTTTCACCCAAATTTAACAACAAGTGCCAAGCTCTCAAATTTATGGTTGCTAAATCTAGAGAAAAATGAATTGAACGGTACAATTCCGACGTCGCTAGGAAATTGCTCTCAACGTTTGAAGCTTTCACTATCTAGTAATGTCTCAACGGGAGGCATACCTCGGGAATTTGGCAAGCTGAGAAATCTAGAGAGACTTTATCTTGCTCAGAATCGTTTGGTTAGTGCCGACTTCACTCCCATATTTGGAGCACTTTCTAACTGCACCAGTCTGCAAAAACTCTCTCTTCGGAACAATGATCTTGAGGGCGACTTACCTGGAAGCATAGGCCAACTTTCTCAAACTCTGTTTTATCTCTCTTTGACTGAGAATCGTTTCACTGGTAGTATACCCCAGGAGATGAGCAACCTCACTGGATTGATCACGTTATATGTAGGTCGCAATTTGCTCTCTGGAAGCCTGCCTTCTGCACTAGGAAGGATGTCGTCTCTTCAGCTGCTGCAACTCTCCGAGAACAACTTGGAAGAGAGAAATATTTACCAGGAGTTGTTTCCAGCTTTGAAGTAGAGTTAAGAGAAGGATCTCAAATCTAGGCTGGAAGCTTCAGTAATTGCTATAGAACCTTTAAATGGAGTTGTTCGAATACTTGTCGGAGGGAGAGACTATTATGAGAGTAGTTTCAACTGTGCCACACTGGATTTCAGACCTCCAGCATCAACTTTTAAGCCCATTGTTTATTTGGCAGTTTCAGCTGAAGGCATGACCCGAGGTCATATTCTTGTAGATGAACGATACACACTTGGTAGTTTTACTCCAGAAAACTATGATCGGAAATTTAGAGGACGTGCAACTCTTGAAGAAGCTCTGGTAAAGTCACTTAATGTCCCAACTGTAAAGTTATGCACTGAAATCAGAGTTGATAAGGTTTATGACATGGCTATAGCTTTGGGTATTAAGACTCCTTTTCCATATGAACTATCATTGTCACTTGGAGGTTGTGAGGTTACTCCTTTGCAACTGGCAACTGCTTATTCAACAATAGTTGTCGGGGGGTACTATCACAAACCCTATATTATCAGTTGTGTAGAAACTGGCGATGGTCATCTCTTGGAGGAGGTAGAGTCAAATGATGGAAATGAAAATATCGTTGTCGATGAACATGTTGTTTCAGAAATACAACAGTTGTTACAGGCTGTTGTTGAATGAGGGACAGGTTGTGAAGTAAGATTAGGCAGGCCCTGTGCAAGAAAAACAGGAACATATGATGAGTATAGAGACGTATGGTTTGTTGGATTCACACCTGAGTTCACTTGTGTGGTATGGTTTGGATATGACAATAATTCAACAGTTGGTGGATTGCACCCAACTACTGGTGGTTCTCATGCAGCTCTTGTTTGGCGACGCTTAATGAAGATTATTCACAAGGGCCTGCCAATAAACAATTTTCATGACATGGGAAATGACAAATATGGAATGTGATCTCCACGTTTCAAAGGGAGAATCTTGAAGGGCCATGCAAATGCTGAGTCTTGTCCAGTTAGGAAATGATTAGTGATGGTTCAAGAAGATGGCAGCGCATCCAGCAGTCATAGAGTCCAGAGAAGGCGCACCGCTTCATATTTCCCGGAACACAAAGAAATTTCTTTTAGATTATGTCTTGTAACGACTGAGAGAGGGAACGAATTTAGGGGGGCACGGGGGTGAGCTGGGGGATAAACCTCTTGTGAAGAGGGGTTCCTTTGTATGCTGAGCTATTTTGTAAGCCAAGAATGGAATAATACAGATGATGTATTTAATTGAGGCTGTGAGATTCATCATGGTTGATTCTTTCAGTATGTTCTTCCTTATTTCAGTTGTGTTAAATCTGTTTGGAATTCATTTTATATGCTCCTTACCCACAATTGATATATATGTGTTGTCATTATCATAATTGTTTATCTCTTCCTTACTTCAGCTGTGTTAAATTTGTTTGGAATTCATTTTATATGCTCCTTACCCACAGTTGATATATACGTGTTGCGTTACATGGTGACTGGTCAGAATTCATTCCAGATAAGCGCTCTGCATCTAGTTATTAGCCTTCATTTGTTTTCCTCTAAATATTATCGTAGTGAAAATTCCTCCTTGGTAGATGCTTTCACTGTGATGGCCTTTCCTTTTCTTTTTCTGCTACTACATCATGATTATCAAATTGATGAAAGATAGACTTACTTTGCCTCATTTTCCACAAGTTATACGATCACTGCTATTAGCTCTTTTCTTCGGTTTTCACTTGACTCCATGCCCAATGGACTGTTTCCCTGGTCCAACCCTGAAACTTTAAAAATCCAAAACCATCATTTACCCATAAATCTGCCCACCATTTCACGCTTACTGAAGATCATATTGTGACATTGTTTGAGAGATCCCTCTCGGGTTGGGGGAGGACAGCTTCTAATTCAAAGTGGTTCGAGGTTGCCTCGGGATTGATTTGCATGCAACCCATTTTCATTTCTGAGTGTCAACATTTTGGCGTCGTTGCCGGGGAATCGACGTTCATATCTATCCCTGGGAGAACGACATTTTCCTAGTCCTAAGGCCTGGTTGAGCAGCCAGACATAGGAAAATATTGGTTGCACATGCTCTGGTGACTCCATTAAAAGTTTTCGATGGTGATTTCACTGGCAGGAGAACTCAGAATTATGGCTTTCACGGTGCCCTGTCAATTTGAAAATAAGATAAAATCTTGTAGCAATCTGGCGGGACACTTCACAGCAAAGAGGAAGAGGAAAATTTGACTCTTTTTTCAATATAGAAATGAGCTACCTATTACAGACTCTTACAAGGAAACAAGACGTTGACAAGCTCATCAGGGATACATTGGACAAGGTTTTGGTTCTCCGATTCGAAAGGGCCACAGATGTTGTTTGCATGCAGCTTGATGAAATTCTTTCAAAAATTGTACGTGAAGTGTCCAAGTTTGCATCGATAGCTTTAGCGGATGTTGATGCAGAGGAAACCCAAGTTTATCTCCAGTACTTTGACATTACTTTGGTACCTTCTACGATCTTCTTTTTTAATGCACATCATATGAACATGGACTCAGGAACTCCAGATCATACTAAACGGATTAGTGCTTTCCATCAAAAGCGAGACTTCATTGATGTTGTGGAGGTGATTTTCAGAGGAGCAATGAAAGGAAAACTGATTGTCAGATGTCCATTACCCCCAGAGAGAATTCCAAAGTTTGAATTACTTTATAAGAATATTTAGCTTATGACTAATGTTGTATGGATTGGGGACAAAGAGGTTAAAACAACAACAATTTCTCTTAGTACCAACTTTATAAATGTTCAGGCAGGGTATGTCAGCATCATTCATTATTTTTTGAGAAAAGCCTGCATCTCCAACATATGACAAAGACATTTTTCCTTTATACGCCCTGCTAGAGGCTACCACAGCGGTGAGTTTCTTAATGTTTGCAGATGGTGGAGATATTCTCAGTCAGTGCACTAGTGTGCTATGTTACCATTCCGACTATCGGATCGGAGATGAAATCTTGTCGTAGTCCGTCACCTAGCTCCTTGATTGGTTTCATCGAAAATGTGGTCACTCAATCTAGTTACCTGTTCTCGGTAGATAAGGTGGCATAGGCTACAGGTTACAACTTTCATGTTTGGGTTGCCCAATGGATGAAGGCACTTGGTCTACTATTCTTGGCACTTTACGGGAAAGTACCATCCCTAGATGGAGCCTATGTTGTAGCCGATATCGAAAATTCTGATATTACTTAGGCACTTTCGCCCAAATTTAACAACAGGTGCCAAGCTCTCAAATTTATGGTTGCTAAATCTAGAGAAAAATGAATTGAATGGTACAATTCCAACGTCGCTAGGAAATTGCTCTCAGCGTTTGAAGCTTTCACTATCTGGTAATGTCTTAACGGGAGGCATACCTCGGGAATTTGGCAAGCTGCGACATCTAGAGAGACTTTATCTTTCTCAGAATCGTTTGGTTAGTGCCGACTTCACTCCCATATTTGGAGCACTTTCTAACTGCACCAGTCTGCAAAAACTCTCTCTTCGGAACAATGATCTTGAGGGCGACTTGCCTGGAAGCATAGGCCAGCTTTCTCAAACTCTGTTTTATCTCTCTTTGACTGAGAATCGTTTCACTGGTAGTATACCCCAGGAGATGAGCAACCTCACTGGATTGATCACGTTATATCTAGGTCGCAATTTTCTCTCTGGAAGCCTGCCTTCTGCACTAGGAGGGATGTCGTCTCTTCAGCTGCTGCAACTCTCCGAGAACAACTTGGAAGAGAGAAATATTTACCAGGAGTTGTTTCCAGCTTTGAAGTAGAGTTAAAAGAAGGATCTCAAATCCAGGCTAGAAGGTTCAGTAATTGCTATAGAACCTTTAAATGGAGTTGTTCGAATACTTGTCGGAGGGAGAGACTATTATGAGAGTAGTTTCAACCGTGCCACACTGGCTTTCAGACCTCCAGCATCAACTTTTAAGCCCATTGTTTATTTGGCAATTTCAGCTGAAGGCATGACCCGAGGTCATATTCTTGTAGATGAACAATACACACTTGGTAGTTTTACTCCAGAAAACTATGATCGGAAATTTAGAGGACGTGTAACTCTTGAAGAAGCTCTGGTAAAGTCACTTAATGTCCCAACTGTAAAGTTATGCGCTGAAATCGGAGTTGATAAGGTTTATGACATGGCTAGAGATTTGGGTATTAAGACTCCTTTTCCATATGAACTATCATTGTCACTTGGAGGTTGTGAGGTTACTCCTTTGCAACTGGCAACTGCTTATTCAACAATAGCTGTCGGGGGGTACTATCACAAACCCTATATTATCAGTCGTGTAGAAACGGGTGATGGTCATCTCTTGGAGGAGGTAGAGTCAAATGATGGAAATGAAAATATTTTTGTCAATGAACATGTTGTTTCAGAAATACGACAGTTGTTACAGGCTATTGTTGAACGAGGGACAAGTCGTGCAGTAAGATTAGGCAGGCCCTGTGCAAGAAAAACAGGAACATCTGATGAGTATAGAGACGTATGGTTTGTTGGATTCACACTTGAGTTCACTTGTGTTGTATGGTTTGGATATCACAATAATTCAACAGTTGGTGGATTGCACCCAGCTACTAGTGGTTCTCATGCAGCTCCTGTTTGGTGATGCTTAATGAAGATTATTCACAAGGGCCTGCCAATAAGCAATTTTCATGACATAGGAAATGACAAATATGGAATGCAATCTCCACGTTTCAAAGGGAGAATCTTGAAGGGCCACGCAAATGCTGAATCTTGTCCAGTTAGGAAATGATTAGTGATAGTTTAAGAAGCTGACAGCGCATCCGACAGTTGCAGAGTCCGGAGAAGGCGAACCGCTTCATATTTCCCGGAACACAAAGAAATTTCTTTTAGATTATGTCTTGTAACGACTGAGAGAGGGAACGGATTTAGGGGGGCGCGGGGGTGAGCTGGGGGATAAACCTCTTGTGAAGAGGGGTTCCTTTGTATGCTGAGTTATTTTGTAAGCCAAGAATGGAATAATACAGATGATGTATTTACTTGAGACTATGAGATTCATCACGGTTGATTCTTTCAGTATGTTCTTCCTTATTTCAGCTGTGTTAAATCTGTTTGGAATTCATTTTATATGCTCCTTACCCACAGTTGATATATATGTGTTGTCATTATCATAATTGTTTATCTCTTCCTTACTTCAGTTGTGTTAAATTTGTTTGGAATTCATTTTATATGCTCCTTACCCACAGTTGATATATACGTGTTGCGTTACATGGTGATTGGTCAGAATTCGTTCCAGATAAGACCTCTGCATCTAGTTATCAGCCTTCGTTTGTTTTCCTCTAAAGATTATCGTAGTGAAAATTCCTCCTTGATAGATGCTTTCACTGTGATGGCCTTTCATTTTCTTTTTCTGTTACTACATCATGATTATCAAATTGCTGAAAGATAGACTTACTTTGCCTCATTTTCCACAAGTTATACGATCACTGTTATTAGCTCTTTTCTTCGGTTTTCATTTGACTCCATGCCTAATGGACTGTTTCCTTGGTCCAACCCCCAAACTTTAAAAATCCAAAACCATCATTTACCCATAAATCTGCCCACCATTTCACGCTTACTGAAGATCATATTGTGACATTGTTCGAGAGATCCCTCTTGGCTTGGTGGAGGACAACTTCTAATCCAAAGTGGTTTGAGGTTGCCTTGGGATTGATTTGCATGCAACCCATTTTTAGTTCCGAGTGTCAACATTTGGGATGTAGTAGAGACTGGATATACAAAGCCTGTTGTGCTAGCTTCCAAGGATGATAAGTTAGAATTTAGCTTTAATGCTAAGGGAATGAATGTTATCTTGAATGGACTTGCAGAAGCCGAGTTTGTAAAGGTGATGCATCTTCAAACTACCAAAGAAATGTGGGATAAACTTATTAGCAGCTATGAAGGAAATTAGAAAGTAAAATATGCCAAACTTCAAACATTTAGGTTGAAGTTTGAACAACTAAATATGAATGAAGATGAAACAATTAGCAAGTATTTTTTAAGAGTTGAAGAGCTTGTGAATTCCATGAAGGGTCTTGGTGAGAAGTTTGAAGAATCAATTTTAGTTCAGAAGATTTTAAGATCTTTGCTTGATAAATTTAATCCAAAAGTCTCTGCAATAGAAGAAATGATCTTAAAACTCTATCCATTGATCAACTCCTAGGAACTTTAACTGCATATGAAATGAGAATCAACATAGATAAATCCATTACTAGAGAAGCATCTTTTAAAGTAGACAAGAATACTGATTCAGATTTAGATGATATTGAGGCAAAATTTGTTAAAAGGTTAAAGAAAGGATCAGGAAAATATCAAGGCAAACTTCCCTTCAAATGTTTTAACTATGGTAAGATAGGTCATTTTGCATCTAAGTGTCCCCATCAGAAAAAGGACCAGAAATCTGATGGTGAAAAGAAGTACAAATTCAAGAAATATAGTAAAAAGAAAAGTTTGTGTGCAAATAATGACAATTCCTCAGAAGACATAGATAGTGATTCATCATGTGAAGACAAAGTGAATGATTTTATGCTTATCGCTATGGGAGATCTTGATGATGAACACACAGGAGGTGAAATGGATGATGAAGAATCTATGGTGGATATGGAAGGTGAATTAATCAGTGCTTTGGAAGAAATTGACAGACTCGGATGTAAGAAGAGAAAACAAAAACAGTTGTTGAAGCAGTTTAAAATGAATGGTGAAAAAACTGATGAAATTTGTTCTCTACTAAAAGTGGAGTTAGAAGAAACAAAGAAAATAGAAGACATACTGAAACAACAGTTGTCAGAGAAGAAAGTGAGGTGTGAATCCTTAAAATAAGAGATAGTAAAAACCAGAAAAGAAATGGAGAAGTTTAAGGGATTGTATCACCAAAATTTGCCAAGTATTAAAGCCTCAGAAGGATCAACCTCCATTCTAAATCAGCAAAGAAACCCAAAGTTGAAAGCTTGCTTGGGGTATGAAGAAGGATCAAGTAGTGATCATCCAAGTAATATAGAACCTATCAAGTTTGTCAAATCCTCAAACATTGACAATAGTCACTTTGCAGAAACAAAGAAAGAAAATCAGCCACCAAGAAGGAATGAAAGAAAAAGTACCAGAACTGAATCTGTAGATCAGAGAGATTATCAGCATGAAAGAAATCGACCTCCTCAAAGAAGACATAATTTTTCAAGGTACAAAGGTTTTTTCTATGGTTATTGTTTTTTCTGCTCTAATTTTGGTCTCAAAGCTATAAATTCTTCTTTAAGATTTAGATATGAACAATCAAGATATTCAACGAATAACCATCTTCCACAACAAAGATCGAGACAACCAAGAAACAAACAACCTCAGACTATAAATCATGTGATGGCTGGGAAAAGGACGCAGGTTAAGAATAACAATAGTTATGAGCATAACAATCGCTATGATCTTCTATTTAGTGAATCAGAATGTTACATTTGTCATAACTATGGACATAAAGCTGCAGATTTTCGCTTAAGGAATTACAAGCCAGATTTGATCCCCACTACTGAAAATGTCAAGGTTTGGAAGAAGAAAGAAAATGACAAGTGTGGACTAGTGTTATTAGCCCAAAGAAAAAAGAATCCCTGGTATATTGACAGTGGATGTTCCAAACATATGACTGGAGACAAAAGTAAGTTTCTAACTCTAAGTGAAAGCAAATCAGGGAATGTAACTTTTGGAAATGATGCACCAGGAAAAATAAAAGGTAAAGGAATGGTAAGTTTGAGTAATGGAAAAGGTAAAGCTCAAGATGTGTTGTTTGTAGAAGGTCTGAAACATAATCTTCTTAGTGTCAGTCAAGTCTGTGACCAAGGATGTGAAGTCGTTTTTACCTCTAAACACTGTAGAATAAAATATGTGAATTCAGGACAGCTAGTTGCAAAAGGGATAAGAACAGAAAACAATGTCTATGTGTTAAAAGAAGAAAAAGAAGAATGCCACTTAAGCAAGTATGATGAAAGTTGGTTGTGGCAAAGGAGAATTGGACACCTAAATTTTGATCATATAATCAAGCTCAGAAACAACAGGGCAGTAAAAGATCTTCTGAATATATCAAAGCCATACGACTCTGTTTGTAAACTCTGCCAGATAGGAAATCTTACTCTCACTCAGTTCAAATCTAAAAACTTTCCTTCAACAAAAAAACCTCTCCAGTTAGTACATATGGATTTATGTGGACCATCAAGGAAAGAAGGTACGGAAAAATAAAATTATTTTATGTTGATTATTGATGATTATTCTAGACTAACATGGGTTGCCTTTTTGAAGGAAAAATCTGAAGCAATTGAAAAATTCAAAGTGTTTAAGGCTCTGACTGAGAATCAAACAAGAAAAAGATTAAAGGTAGTAAGGTCTGATAGAGGATGAGAGTTTAGTTCATGTAACTTCAAAGAGTTCTATGATAAACATGGGATCAAAAGAGAGTACACAATTCCAAGGACTCCACAACAAAATGGAGTTGTTGAGAGGCAGAATAGATCAATACAACAAATGGCAAGATCAATGATGAATGAAAGAAATATACCTCAGACATATTGGGTAGAAGCAATTCATACAACTGTTCATATCCTTAAGAAAGCTCATCTCAGGCCACATAGTGACAAGACTCCTTATGAACTATGGTTTGGAAGACCTGCTTGAATCAAGCATTTTAAAGTCTTTGGGAGTAAATGTTATATCAAGAACAATGATGAAAATATTCTCAAATATGATGACAGGGATGATGAAGGTATCTTCTTGGGTTATGCTACAAACAATAAAGAATACAGATTTTACAATAAGAGACTGCATAAACTGGTTGATTGTATACACATAAAAGTTGATGAAGAAATCTCCGTCAGAAATGTAAGTAGTGTTGAACCAAGAACAAAAGGTATAGTTGAAGATGAAGATGAACAGGTCCAAGGATCAGAAAGAGAAGAATCTGAATCAGATGAAGATACAAATACTCAGGTTGACATAAATCAGTAGAAAGAAACAAACTCGCCTCTCAGAATTGTTAGAAAGAATCATCCTGAAAATCAGATAATTGGAGATATAAATAAAGGAGTTCGAACAAGAAGGAAATTGATTAAAGACTCAAAACAATCTCATGTTGCTTTTTTATCTATGACTGAACCTAAATTTTTTGATGAAGCCAGCCAGCATGATGATTGGATTAAAGCTATGAATGAAGAGCTTGATCAGATTGAGAAGAACAATACTTGGGAGCTTGTTCCTAGACCTGAAGATAAGAATGTAATAGGTTCCAAATGGGTGTTCAAGAATAAAATGAATGAAAAAGGACAAGTTGTTAGAAATAAAGCCAGATTAGTCTATAAAGGGTATGCACAAGTTGAAGGTCAGGAATTTAATGAAACTTTTGCACCAGTGGCAAGATTGGAGGCCATTAGAATGTTCCTTGCATATTCATGTCATAAGAACTTTAAAGTGTATCAGATGGATGTTAAGTCAGATTTTCTTAATGGAGATCTAGAGGAAGAAGTATATATGGAGCAACCTGAAGGATTCTCATTGAAAGATAATCCTAATTATGTTTGCAAGCTGAAGAAGGCCTTATATGGACTGAAACAAGAACCACGAGCTTGGTATTATAGATTGGACAAATTTTTACAAGATAAAGGGTTCAAGAAAGGTACTATTGACAACAATCTCTACATTAAGTCTGAAGGTGATAATTTACTAGTTGTTTTGGTTTATGTAAATGATATTATGTTTAGTTGTACTAATGAATCATATGTCTAGTGGTTTGATAACTCTATGAAAATAGAGTTTGAGATGTCCATGATAGGAGAAATGTCATATTTTCTTGGTTTACAAGTAAATCAGAGTTCTTCAGGAATATTTATCTCTCAAGAAAAATATTTGAAAGAGATGTTGAAGAAATTTCAGATGGAGGATTCCTCTCCTGTTAGTACACCTATGGTGGTTGGTTGCAAGCTCAGTAAAAATGATATGTCATCCGATGTTGATCAAAGGACATACCGATCAATGATAGGAAGTCTTATATACATCACAGCTTCCCGTCCTGATATAATGCAAGTTGTTGGAATGGTAGGTCGCTATCATTCTGCTCCTAAACAAAGTCATCTAGTAGCGGTAACAAGGATATTCAAGTACTTGAAAGGCACAATGAATTATGGTCTGTGGTATCCCAGAAATTAGAACTTTCAGTTAACTGCTTATTCAGATGTCGACTGGGCAAACTGTGCTGATGAGAGAAAAAGCACCAGTGGAGGAGCATTCTTTCTGGGTCACTCATTAGTAGCATGGCTTAATAAAAAGAAAGGATCCATTTCATTATCAACTATAGAGGCAGAATACATTGTTGCTGCTACTTGCTGCACACAAATTTTATGGATGATACAAACTCTTGCAGATTTGAAGGTAACTTACACTGATCCCATTCCACTTCACTGTGATAACACCAGTGCCATAAGTCTCTCTAAGAATCTTGTACTTCATTCAAAATCTAAGCACATACCAATAAAATACCATTTTCTCAGAGAACAAGTTACAAACAGAATTGTTCAAGTGAATTATATTCCTTCCACATAATAGATAGCTGATATCTTTACTAAACCGTTAGCAATGACCCCTTTTGGATATCTTCGTCAAAAGTTGGGGGTTATAACTTCTTTCATCTAATCAGTTCACCTAATCAGGGGGAGTACTTATTGAATATCTGTTGTATTTCTAAGTTGCTCATAGTTGAAAGGGGGAGTATGTACTGCAACAACTCAGGGGGAGCGTGTTTCTTCTTTGACATTGATGTCAAAGGGGGAGAAAGTGTGGTAAATTTCAAGTATGCTACAGTGGTGGTAATTTCAAGGATGCTACAGTGGTATAGTTGCATGTTTTTCAAGGAGTTTCCATCAATGCCAAAGGGGGAGATTGTTGGCATGTTTTTAGACAGAGGCAAAGTATGCGTGTTTGTCATTGATGGAGAAGATCAACACGTTTGTCATTGATGGCGAAGATCAGCACGATCAGTAGCGTAGCGATAATGGCAAGATCAGTAGTGTAAGATCAGAAGGAGGAAAACAGTAAAAGCACAACAAAGGTTTCCTTTCAGAGTTTCGCAGATCGGGAAATCCAAAGGAAAGAGGTTCAAACTCGCTATATGCGAAATTGTGATAACAATCCTGACCGTTGGAGTCATAAGAAATGTGGCAAGCAATTGGAATTTTGCTGACTTTCACATTGGAGGAGTCAATGGAGCATGGTGTGGGAACTCGCGATATGCGAGATCATGAAAATCTCTAGACCGTCGAATCATCGAGATCGTGGACCATTGATCAGGCATGACGAAGGCCCATGAAGTTGCGAAATCGCGATAAGATCTTGACCGTTGATCTAAGAGGGACATGTGGTGAGGGATTAACTTTTCGCTGACTGAAAAGTCAAAGGAGCGAAGTGCTCGTTTGATTGGCGAGTGGTCATATGTCGTGGTCACATTGTCGAGAGCTGGAGAGCAGAGCTAGAGATGCCAAGCTCCATCTCAGAGTCTCGATGATCGCGACTTGGAGCATCGAGACCCTTCATCACAGGAGTCGCGATATGCGAGATCGCGATGAGATATGGACCATCGGCTCATTGGAGATATCAACCGTTGATCAAGCTCGATGAAGTTCATAAGTTCATGAAACACAAAGCGCCTATTGGCACAGCATGTGGTCATCGTTGGTGGTCACATGAAGGGAAGAAGTTAGTAGTGTTAAGCTCCATCTCAAAGTCTTGGCGATCGCGACTTGGAGTATCGACATCCTTCATTACAGGAATCGCGATATGCAATATCGCGATGAGATCTAGACCGTTGGATCATTGGAGATCTCGACCGCTGATCAGGCTCGATGAAGTTCATAAGTTCATGAAATACGAAGCACCTTTTGGCGTAGCCTGTGGTCACTGCTAGTGGTCACGTGAGGGGAAGAAACTAGCGGTGCTAATCTCCATCTCGGAGTCTCGACGATCATGACTTGGAGTGTTGATACCCTTCATCACAGGAATGCCGAGATGCGAATTCACAAAATTCAAACTCTGTTTAGTGCTCGGTCAAAGCTAATGGGCCTATGAGATAAACGCGAAATCCTGCGGATTTAATCCAACGACGTTGGTTAATTGGAAACTTGATCGAAGGGTTACTGTTTCACCTCACAGGTAATCGATCAGTTACAATTCAGTTAGCAGAACTGAATCATGATTCTTGGACGGTTGGCAATTCAGTTGTTGATGCGTTTTCTTGGAGATTCAAGGCGTAACTGAATAGGAGGTATAGGATAAAACGGAAACGCAATGACTGTGGAGGGTTGGTTGTTCTAATCGAAACAATGAGATGAACTGTAAAGAGGGTAAAATTAAAGAATGCAGAGGATGAGAAAACACTCAGAGAGGAGTAACAGTCATCGAATTAATAGAAGCAAGAGTAGAATAACAGAATAGCATGTAGCAGAGCAGAACTGCAGAACAGCTTTTGAACCAAAGAAGAATTGCAGAACAATGAAGAAAGGGTAAGAATTGAATTACCTGTATTGTTGTTTGTCAATCAATTATGTGTAATCAGGGAGGTAGGGTGGTGCTAGGGAGGACTGTGGTCCTCTGATATTCGATTTGGTGCTTGAATGTTGGGAGTTGTAGCTTCCATCTAGTTGTGGCTAGAAAACAGGGTGGCAGGGTGGTGCTCGGGAAAACACAGATTTTTATGTATACAAGTCGGTGCTTGTATAAGTGGAAGTAGGTGCTTCCATCCAATCGGTGCTGGAACACTCAGGGAGTTGGTGCTTCCTTCTAGTCAGTGCTAGAGAAACTAGAGAGTTGGTGCTCTCAACAAGTTGGATCTTGTAAAACAGAGGTAGTAGCCTCACTTTGAGTTGGTGCTCAAACATAGATGATGTACAGAACTTAAAAGACTGCCTATCATTTCAAAGAAGAAGAGGTTTTCTCCCTTTATG